>APFE031182587.1:0-84726 GCA_000404065.3 Pinus taeda
GTATATCAGCATGCACTTGAACCAAAGAGTTGTGGAAACTCTGACAACCTTGAAGAGATTGATGGCGTTCCAAGGGGAGCCACTTCTTCATTTGATTCACCTCCTCATGAAGGAAATAAAGGTGAAAAAGAAAGGTATAAATCTGGTTCTTATCATATTCCTTTTGATTATGTTCAGCATGATAAATTTCCATATAAGTATGGGAAAATAATTGCATGTTCCTTTTGTGGTTTGGATAACCATAATGTTTCTATATGTTGGAAGAGAATGGCCACATACAGGAAACTTTTTGAAGGAAAGGAAGCAAGAAGCCAAAGGTCCATTGGAAAAGGCAAATCATGCTGTCAAGAGGATGCACATGTGTTGCACTTAATTCCATAAGCAAGGACACCTTGCTATAAAATATTGGACTTTGAATCCAACAATGCTTCCAAAAAACTTGAAGAAGGTGGAAAGAGAAGATGGCAGAAATGGAAAGGAAGATTCCATGAATGATGTGTTTCAGGATGATTCACATGTTGATGTTGATGTGTAGACAAAGGAAAGACCTCTGAAATGGATTGGTAAGAAATGGTTAGAGTTCTTATCCAATTAAGATTGCATTTCTTTTGATTTGATGCATCTATTTGCATTTCTTTGTTAATGGAATGCAAGTTGTAGGATTTTACCAAGAAGGTGAATGGAAAAGTTGAGTAGGAGACTCACTTTATTGCTGCAACATTATGTTCATTTCAGCTTTGAAAGTATAGTGTGCTTAAGCGAAAGTTGAAGGATGAAATGCATGCATAAGCTTGATGTGCATGAACACAAGGATGTTGATATTGTCCTTGTATTTGAACATGTATGTGTAATTAACTTGCAGGGTTTATTTCTTTGGCATGCATGTAATGCAATATTGACTTGAGAAAAGTTGATTTGGTCTCCAAGATGGAGATAATGATGAAGTGTTTCATATTTTGAAGAGAATCCTTGAGATATTTTCCTACATGCTTGACTTGAATGGTCATTTGTTTTAAAGGCATGTTTTGTGGGCTTGTTATCTAGTCCATCATTTGTATGCAGATGTAAGACATGGAGGTGTTCATAATATGTGAAATCTATTTCTTTTGTTGAAGCAAGAGTTTATGCCATCCAGTTGTTGTCTGTATTTATGTTGTTGTTAACAGTTGTTGTTGACAACTTGTCAAATAGGTACAAATGAAAATTTTGTGAAGCAGATGTAACTTCGCATTTGTTTGAGCCAACTTGGATCAATGATCAAGGCATAGAAGTTCAAACTACCTTCTGTGACCATCTCAGCAAGAGTTTTGCAAGAAGTTAAGGAGGAAAACAGTTCTTCCCAAGAGGACCAGCACATCCAAGAAGGAGAGTGGTAAAAGGCTTTGGGTCAGAGACACTATGCAAGGTAAGTGTATGAAGGCTTAAAGAAGAGGGTGAGGTACTCTCATTTATTATTCATATCAGTATGTTAGTCTTTTAGAGACAAAAAGTTCTTTTAGTGGGAAGGCGTGATCCAAAATGGATCTTGGATAGACTTCTAAGTCTAAAGTGTCCTCACAGAGGAAAATGAAATTCAAAGGATGCTCTTAGAAATAGTCTCATTGCAGATATCTCTTCATTCTGAATCTAACGCAATTTGAATGGGCGAAAATTGACTTCAGATGAAGAAGTTATTGTAAAAATAAATTGCCCATTATCCTTTGAAAAGGAGGAATTTTCTTATTAAATGGGACTTAGGAGAAATAAAGGCTTTCTAAAGCAATCACATTGGAAAAAGCCAAGGGAAGGACTTAATGCAAGCGCAGAAGGACCCTCGATCAACGAGCTCCAATATATCGGGTCAGAGGTAAGCTGCACCCGATATCGGGACCCTAGGCAGGGCGATATGCGATTGAATCAGTGATCAGGGCGATCGGTGATCAGAGGAGCAGAGGCATAGACCCCACCAATGTGATATGCGAGGTGCGATATCGGCGATCGGTGGATCAGCATAACCAAAGGGAAGACCCCTGGGCCATTGCGACAACGATATTGCGACATGTGATAAAGCGATGGGCTGATGTGCGATTGTGCATGGACCGTTGGATTGGGTGCACAAATCAATGGTCAGGATTCGTTCAGGGTGATCGAAGATTGAGAGATCGGCGGATCCCCGATACAAAGGCCAATTCACATTGCGATATGCCGATAAAAGGCGGACCTGATAAGGTTTATTAGCCCGATTTCATAAGTTTTGAAATCCAGATTTACGGGATTTCTGTGTATTTCCCATGTATTGGGTTGTTTTGGCCTATGCCCTGCAATAGCGATATGCGATAAAACGTGGACCCAAAAGGGAGTATAGATGCGAATTGCATATATTTGAAGTCCGGCTAAAAGGCAAATGATGTGTTTTTAACGCGTCTGCCTGTGTATTCCATTATGCTATTTTTTTCGGGTTTTCGCCTGAAGGAAGGCTCTGATTCCTTTGTAACTGCCCTTGATCATTATGTCGTGCTGCAAGTGGGCGTTTTGTAACAATGATGCATTTGTAACACAAAGAGCCACAGAGCCATATGGCGAAGTGCAGAGCCATAGAGCCACAGAGCCAAAGGGCCAGATCCAGAGCCATATAGGGCAGAGGAAATGCAAAGGCAGAGGAATGATTGCACAGAGAGGAACGACTATGGAAGTTGCAGAGTCAAAGGATGCCTCACAAACGCTGGAGAGCACGATTGACAGAGGGAGTGCACCAAAAATGTAGCAGCGGAGAAGCGAGTTCTCCCTTCAAGGAGCTCATAGCTGCACAGAGCCAGAGCTCAAGATAGCTGTGCAGAACTAGAGGGTCGATAGCAGCAGAGAGCTGAGAGCTAGAGAGGGAGAGCTCAATTGATAGTAGCGAGTTGTTGCTGAAGCTCGTTGGAAGGTTGCTAAAGTATGATTGGAGGTCAAGCGATCCATTGATGCACACAGAGGCCGAGAGAAGGTCGTGAGATCCAGAGCCAGAGCCAGAGCCGAGAGCGAGATCACCAAAGCCACAGAGCCAGAGTGCTTGATAGAGGCATAGAGTGCTTGATAGAAGCATAGTTTAAATTTAGAACATTGATAATGCATATTGCTTATAATCATTCTCACTCTTAATATCTATAATTTGGCTTAACACTTATCATTTTCTTGTAGATTGACACACGGTTCGCTCGCTTGTGCAGAGCCTAACCCCACAGTTTACAAAGAACAAAAAAAATCATTGTAATTTTTCTTTCGTGGGTGACTGGCAACCTTTAGTGAATTGCCTTCACCTCTGCAATTTTTTTCTAGATAGTTCAGATTGTTTTAATAATCAGTATTAGTAGGGCAATTATTTAGCCTTTACTTTAAAATTTTTACATTTCACACACAACTTAATTAAGGGGAAAAGTAAGTGGCCATAATCCACACATTTTTCAATTTGTTTTGCTATTTTACCCAAGTCACATAGCTTAATTAGCAAAGGAGTAAGTGACCCATAATTCCATCATATTTTTTACTAACCAAAGCAATTTTACTTCATTAGCATTGGGACTAGGAACTAGTGTTATTAAAGAAAGGGAGTAGCCCCTGCTTCCCTTGCGTCTTTTAGATGATCCTGGGCTTGCATCTGAAATATTTCTCAAAGCACTCAGTTTTTCATCTCCCTTTTAGGCTCACATAATGTAATAGGAAGGAAGTAAGTGGCCCATCAACCACACATTATTTTATTTGCAGGTAAGGAACAAACATAATTTAGTGTAAGTAGACGAATTTGAAAAGGATCATTGCATATCCACATGACTACAAACTTTGTATGTTCACTCTGTCACTTACACACACATTTCACTACACACACTAAGCACCTCTAAACTTTGAACAAATGGAATCAAGTGTAAAAAACTTTTGTACTTAGTTTATTTAAGCTTAATTTTTCACACCATAAGTGAAAGAAGACACGTAAAAGAAATCATAACTTGAACAAACTAAATTTCCCCACATGGGGCACAAAATAATTTATAGTTTAGGTTAGGACTGATGGGGGTAGGCATCCAATAAGCCGCCATGGTCATGTTACATTTTGAAACATAGAAGTTTTCTTTTAGGGGGCTTCAAATCCTTTAATTAGTCCATGAAAAAGACAACCCAGGCAACACAGAGACCCGATTCAGAGGGGGTTCAGCTTAGGCTCAGTGCTTGTGGTCCTATATGGGGCTACCCAACCTATATAGTGCTTGGTATTGATAACCGATTACCAAGAAACTAAAGACTCAACTACCTCTGTGAGATGAAGGCATCCTATTGGCCAAATTTTAGGGCATCTTTCCCTATAGGTGGAAGTGTGGGAAGCACTAAAGCCTCATTCAATACATTGGTTGATTCTTTTCGCTGCTGGAAGCGTCACCAGTTCTTTCAGGACGTAGCCCCAGTACTCATCATTTTTTGGCTACTGGAAGTGTCACCAGTTCTTTCGGGATGTAGCACCAGTACCCGTCATTTTTTGGTTGCTGGAAGCATCACCAGTTCTTTCGGGACGTAGCCCCAATACCCGTCATAAAAGATATCTCCGCAAGGCCCAGGTACTTATAGAGTGGAAAGGACGAATAGGTCTTCATAGGACCTTTTATCATACGCAAAACAAACTAAAATATTTTCCTTGTTTGATTGATCACATAGCTTAACTTAAAGGGAAAGTAACACTTTATTTTTCATTTTCCTTTATGTATGTAATTTATTTTTATACACATTCCTCTCCTCACCACAAAAGTGACACACATTCCATTTTAAGAATACATAAATACTTTACTTTTTCATATTAAGAATAACAAGACAATGCTACACAAAACATTCCAATTCTTGTTTCACCTGAATATACATTAAAATAAATTCTACAAATAAAAATTGAAATGATTTTTTTTTTTTAACTGATTTAAAATGAATTATTGGATAGTTTGCTATTTATTTTGATATTTAGGAATGATCTTTTGTGACATATTTTATGATATGTCTTAATTTTGAGATTTAGAATTTAAATCCCTCTAAAGTTATTTTGGGATATGAAATGAGTGAAAACTTTGTGAGCATATCCCTTTGCCTCTTGATGTCATTTTACACACCAATTCTAGATTTCAAACAATGTGAAAATCACCTTAATCAAATTTCATATGCAGAAGCTATGCCTCCCACAAGTTCAGCTAACTTGTTCACATGGTGGCACTAAGTGGATGCTGCATCAATGCCATTACTTAGATATGTAGAGTTAGTCACGTGTGGACATTCAAGAAGATCCTAAAAGGCCCAAAACCTTAACACTAATAGTGGCTTGAAAAATGTGAAAACCCTAAACCTTAAATAGTTTCCAAGCTATGTTGAACACTATGTCACTAGGAAGAGAAGGGGTTCCATCTTTTTAGGATTGTATTAAAACATAGTTGAGCACAACATCTAGGAGTGGGATTTGAGATCAAAACGAAGGAGAAAGATAATTTGCAATAACCATATAGACAACAATGTCATAGGCAACTCAATAGTCAATACCCCTTTCTTTGTATTTGTATTTCCATAATTAAATAAAAAAGAGTAGAATATAAGCCTCACCTTCTAATTAGGTTTTCTTTGATATGATATCCCCTGAGTTATATCTTGTGTTAAATTATATGATTTTTATATTCATTTACATTTTTTTCTTTTATGGGTTTCAATATTTATATGTATTTAACACTAACGAAGTGTTGAGACATGTGAAAACCCTAATCTGAAATCATTATTAAGCTATGTTAAACACCAGGTCACTAGAAAGAGGGGGTTCCATCTTTCTAGCATTGTATTGTCTCATGGTAGAGTAGAGCATTTAAGAGTTAGATTTAAGAGCATAACATAGGAACCATTTAAAATACAATGTCAAAAAAAACTTTGTAATAAATACTCATTTTTTTGTATGTAAAGTTTCATAATTAAATAAAAGATAATAGAATATAAGTCTACTTTTTAATTAGATTTCTCTAATATCATATTTTATAAATTACATATTTTTATTAAATCATATAACTAATATTTCCATTTACTTATTTTTATTCAAATTATTTTTAAATATTTGAATAATAAAATAATAAACAAAATTAAAATTCAAAAAATAAATTAAATAATAAAAATTCAAAAATGACAATCTAGGCTATAATAAATTACTTCGGGTGAATATCTACAATAATTTATATATTGTTTCACAATAACTTAAACTTAATATTAATTTTTGAACAACTCATTCTCAACTTTCATTACCATGACATCTCATGGTGAAGACCTCTCCAATCTACTTATGTAAAAAATGAGGGGTATTATTAGACTCGAGAAGCCTCAACCTATGCTTTTACACTTAAAAGTTACCTTTCTCAATAAATCATTATCATCTTTAACCACATACCTTGAGATTTGGTAAAGGACTCTCCATAATCTACTTAATTAAAAAAGAGGGGTGTTATTAGGCTAAATAAGCCTCTAACTTATGCTTCTAATAAAGCAAAGATGTGGGGTGCATCAACTTATGTTAAGTTGGTTCATTGTTTAATATTAAGTATGTAAGCTAGGGTGAGCAATGATATTATGGGGACGACTAACTTAAATTCTTTTTTTTGCTGAAGCAAGAGTCGTACCTTCTATTCATTAGAAACAAAGAAACAAATTACATATAATACAACTACCCAAAGAGACCTGAGGGACATAGAGTCAACTATCCACTCAAGGCTTGGGTACCAAGCCAAAAGCTTAACATCCGGGCCATGGGCCCACAAACTTAACTGCGAGACCTTCAAAATACAAACAAAAGCCTAAACTGCCCGATCTCTTTGCAAAGATCTGACGGATGAGATGCAAATCGGAGCCAAAAAAGGCATATTCTTAGATTCCAAAAATGTGAATCTCTCGAAATCCACCGATTCCAACCTCAAGGCTCAACATGTACGGAAGATAACAGTGAATCCAGACCCGAATTCAAAATAACCCAAAACTGCCACCCGCCCCTAGTAGCCCGCGAGATCTCCCGTAATTTAGTCCCCGGCAGAGTCCCTTTCATACGAACAATCTTGACCATTGATCCACACAGAGAGATCCAACAGTAGAGGATAATATCGCATCGAACAAGTTGACCAGACGTTAGTGTGCAATGGAGGGCGGTTTTCCAAACCCTCTCTCTACCACGTGTAGGATGTTGGATGGGATCGCTGCAAAATTGCTAAAACTGTTTCCCACTTAAGAGCGGTGCGAACATCCAAAAACTGCCAAGGAAGCGGTTTTACTCTCTGAGGCCCAAAAATGTAAAGATTCTGGTTGCCGGTAAAACAAGGATTCCTTCCACGCTTGCTCAAATTTCTTGCCTGAACCTGGATCCCAGAAAAGAAGAGAGGCTCTCCATTAATTAAGGAACTATGGTATCCGCTGCGCTCACGCCAATGAATAGTGATGTTCATCTCACTGACTCCAGGTATTTTAGCGGTCAGCCTTTGATTTCCATAGAAACAACTGTTGTATGTTATTGAGTTCTTCTTGTGGTAACGAATCTACTCCTTCCGTGGTTTCCTGTATCAAAAACCCTTCCAGATCTAGGTTTTCTTTATCAAGAATTTCTTGTAGTTCATGATCATCCAGGTCCATCTCATTTTGGGTCATTTCCTGATCCATCTCCACTTCTGCATCACTCATTATGGCTTCCTTCTGATAATCGATGTCCTGTGTCTTTTCCCGGTTTTCATCAGATTCCTTGTCCGCAGGACTTCCTTCCATTGCTTGATCTTCTTTTGAGATCTCTTCATCTTCCTCAAGCACTTGGAATTTGTTCTGACTGATTTATTGACCTTCATCTTGATGTTGTTTTGGTCCTCTTTTGCTGCCCTTTCCATGATTCACCACTTTCTGAAAGCTGTCTGTTTCCTTCATTGTGTTATTTTTGCTCTTGCTTACTACTTTACTGAGCGGACAATCTTTGAAAAGGTGTCCATGTTCATGACATATGCAACATCTGAATGAAATGTGCTCATAATCTACTGTTTGCACCCATTCTTCATCAAAAACTTCCAAGATCACCTCATCTGGTAGAGCTCCTGATAAATCCATTTCCACACATATTCTGGCAAAGGAAGTATATTTTCTTTTCTTGTAGCTTCAGAAGCTTTAACAAAACGACCTAATTTATTGCCGATAGCGGCTAACGATTCATTTTGCCAGTAATCAAGAGGTAGAGAATAGAGCCTTACCCATATCGGTACTGAAGTAAAATTTTCACGTTCTGGAACAAAATTCATCATCCATGGCTGCATGTAGAGTCTAACCGCTGCATAGAAGTAAGGTCCTCCTTCAAAAACTTTGTCCTTGTCTTCAATATTCATGAATACCACAGTAAGAAATCCCTTTGACCCAAGGTGTAGGTCAATGCTCCCTTTAGGTTTCCATTGGTATCTGATCCACTACTGTAAAGCTTTTTCAGTGGGCCATAAACCCATGAATTTGCAGATGATGGCATATGTTTTCATGTGATCCCTGTGTGCCTGCAGAGCCGGATCATTTAAAATAACTCTGGGTGTGATCTTTGCTTTGGGTTTGTAAGGTCCCTTTTGTTTTTTGTCTTTAGTTCCCTGTTTTTTTCTTCTACCTCCTCGTCTTTTGGGCCATTATTTTCCTTATTTGAGGCTTCTCCTATCTCCTCTTCCATGTTTCTTGTCCCTTCCTCCACAATACCTCTGGCCTTTTCGATGGGTTTCTTGCCTCTACTAGCTACCACCTCCTTATAGGAGGGAGTGGAGCTCCCTCCTCTGCGACCCTCCATGTCAATCACTGGTTAACTTCTTGGATGCTTTAAGGGGGGAATAATTATTTGATCAATATATATGCAAATCAACGCCACCCTTTATTCTTCAAGGATGATGGTTATAGGCTTTGGCTTTTTAGCTAGAGGAACTAGATTGCAAAATGAGGTGTGGTTTGGCGAGTCTTGTCTTTTTGAGCTAGTTGATCCTATTCTATCCTAGTCGAGTCCCTATCCTATTCTATAAAATTACTAAGTCACCACCATCATGTATTTTTTTCTCAAAGAATATTTAATAGAGGGGATTTTCTCTTGTCTTAATTCACAAAATTTTTTAGTGGCTTTAATCTTGATATTAGGGGGTTTGTTGGGGAGAGGTTTTATGTCTCTCCCTTTCATCACTATTTGAAGGGACCCATTAGTACACCATCTTCTGTGTTAGTGTTAGGCAGTTCCCTTTGACCCCTTCCAGCTCAGTGACTCATCACAAGTCACCCCTCGACAATAACATTGTGGCACCACCTTCAGAAATAATTCATATGTCATACATGGTTAGTCTGAATTTGTCAGAGATATTTAAGCTTATTAATGACCCAATATCTTATGATCTTACTTATCGAACAATGTCATCTAAGATCCCCTAAATATTACTTAATCCCAAAGTGGTTTACGTGAAAAGTATAAAATATTTACTTAAAAATGAGACTTCCATGCTTAGTATGCTATGCATTGATCAAGACTGTAATATTTAATCAAACTAAATTATTTGCAATGCAATTTGTACAGGTATTTTAAGAATGACTAAGTGGGAGAGGATTAATGAGTTGGAAGTTGAAGACCCGGAAGATATGTTCAATTTTTAGCAGAAGACTTAACATAGACAAAGGTTGAGGGGGACCAAGTTGGAGTTAGTCCATATTGCCGACTTGATGATTTCATAAGTGGAGAGGAATCAAATGAAAGTGCATCCACTCAATTTATTCTTAAGAATCATCGAAGTAAAAAAATAGAGGATATCAAACACACCAATTACTCAACATATCTGGAGTACACTGTGTGAGTCTCTATATGCTTTTTCAAGATACGTATAATTTTTTCAATATGCATAAATATTATATTTAATTTGTAGTAATATTTTTACGTACAGTTATTGGTGTTCATATGGTCCAAAGTTGAAAAGGAGAATTAGGAGTGCATCATCAGATCCAAAGACAAACAAAAATTGACATGAAAGTATTAAAGTTGGTTGCCAGTGTCACTTCTTTATGCGACGATTTCAAATGAGACTAGATGATGCTGTAATAATATATACTACATGTAGGCATATTGATAAATCCAATGTTATTTGTCATGGGACAGATGCAATCAGTAGGTCCATGAGATTCAATTATGCACCACATTTAACAAGGGATATGTGATCTACTGTCCAACATTTCATTAAAAAAGGTTTTAATGTTACAATGATATAGGACAAGTTCATCTCTGATGTGAAGGATGGATTTGGTGAGTTATACACAGGGATACCTCGAGATACATGCATGACAAGAAAAGATATAAGTAACATTTACAATGATACCATATGGCTAGAGTATGTTAAAGATCAAAGTGATCCAAAGAGTGTAGAATGCTGGTATAAGGAACACCCAAAGAGTTTTTTCTTATACCAAAAACAAGATCTTGTTGAAAATATCCCTTTTATCATAGGCATACAAACAAAGTGGATGTGTTCAATGATGCTGAAATACTCTCACAATAATATTATCTCAATGGATTCAACCTTTAGTACAAATAAGTACGGGGTGAGTACATATTTATCCTAAATCTGATTCATTTATTTAACCTCATATTAATGCATGTATCTTATATAAATATAATTATGCACATTTTTTGTAATGCAGTATCAACTTTACACCTTAATGGTTTTCGACGAACATCACAATGGGGTTCCAGTAGCTTGGGTGATATCATCACACAATACTATAGCTGATCTTTCTAAATGGATGTTGGCCTTATTTGCAATTGGAAACAAAGAGCAACCAGATTGGCATGTTCTTGCCTTCATCATAGATGATGCTACTGCCGAAATGGAAGCGTTAAGGTGATGTGTTTATTATTTTTATAAGAGGCATAAAAAATATTGTTAATGTATAATCTCTCTAAAATTATGTTATTGCAAGTCTTCAATCAAGTGTAAAGTATTATTATGTGTGTGGCATGTTCATTGTGCATGGTTGAAGAATGTTGGATACAAGGTCCAAGGAAGGGAAAACCAAATACGCATTTTTCATGGTTTAGGAGAAATCATGCACACGTGTAAAGATGATGAATTTGTGAAAAAGAAAGTTGAAATCTTATTTGAAGAATTCATTGAAAAAAAAAGCTTTTTGGAATATTTTAGAAATACTTGGTTAGCCAACAACAAAATATGTAAGCTTCTTATTGGTGGTTTTAATGACTCCATTTTTCATGTCATATATATACTTATTAATATATAACTAATAAATTTCTTTCTACAGATATGTGGGCAAAAGTATACAACAATTTTCCACATTCAAATCAAGATACGAACAATGCCATTGAATCTTACCATCGTTATATCAAGGAAAGGTACCTATGTGAGAAGAACAATGCATGCCATAGAAGGGTTGATTGGTTAATCTATGTTTTGTTGACAAAGGTTGTGTTATATTACAATCATATGCACCATTTAAAAGAAGCTGGTTTTGTACGACCTAGAAAAATACAACAACAATTGAATTCATCCAAGTGTAGAGCTAAGAAAATCCCAAATGAAGATTGCGTGCCTAATGAAAAGAGTAATTATTATTGGGTTCGTAGCCAAAATAAGGATACTCATGACATTTGGTACAGTGTCATATATAAGGGTTCTAATCTACACTTCTGCAATTGCAATTGGGCCCTAAATGCAAATATCTATAAACATGTATTGAAAGCTGAGATGTTAGTGAGTAGCACTATTTTGGGTGAAAATGTAGCACCTGGTGTCACTGATCCCACTACAGAAAGGCCTAGAATTTTATTTGATTTGAATGAAACACCTATATTGGGCCCAGAAATCCAAACAGAGCTTTCGCCATGCTTTGATTCTCCTCCCAATTTGAATTATCATAATGAAACAAGCATTGATAATTTAGAGAAATTCTCATACAATGTTGAATCAACCAATGTACGACAAGATAGTGCATTCTCTGAAGATGATGAGATGAAACGTGTTAACTCATCAACTCATGAGAAATTGAGATCCATAAAACCTACAAATTTGGAATAGGCATATACATTGAACAACTTGGTAGACAAAGCATGTCAAGAATACAACAAAATGTTTTTCAATACTATAACTTCATCCAAGATCACTACCAAAAGAAAACATAGTTTCTTGAGTCCAGTAAATAAAAAGAGGCGATGTGGCCGCAAGTCAAAATCAGGGACATATAAACTACAACTTGAAAGGGTTGGACGAGTTCATGCAAGGAAAAACGAATGGATGAACAATTGGAGTCATATTCTCAAAAACAAAGAAATGTGGACCACACACCTAAGATAATGCAAGATTCTATTATACCCAATATTGGTATGGAAATTTCATGCTATGCATTATTTTACGTTAAATATGATATATTATCATGTTCAACACATTTGCATAACTATATGAACTATTTTTATTGTTACAGCTGATGGACCCACATCTCACAACATTCCAAATTGTCGAGTTCGTTTATTTGATGAACATGCTATTGAAAAAAAATATAGCATTGGGAACACTGCTTCAGCCATTAACATTCTAATATCCTCTCCAAGGGTGCTCCCCCCTATTGTCGAACCAATTAGGATGTATTATCGCCCACACCCACCACCTTTTTCCTCCATAAATTCTTCCATGCCTATAACCACCTTTGTAATACCTTTCCAATGCTCACCCCTACCCTTCAGTGATCCACCATTCTCATTTTTTCAACGTCCACCCTTAACATTCCAATTTCCCCCCCTAGGTTAATCCCTCATCCTACAATGATTTCCACTATCGTACAACCAATGGGGGTGTATCGTCGCCCACACCCACTACCTTTTCCCTATTTCACATCCACCTTGCCTTTATCCAGCACCCCTGAACCATGCCTATATCCATCACCAAGTGCTCCACCATCTACCCAGAAAGGGTTGTCTTCTCCATTGCCTCAAATCCTCACGGTGAGAATGAGTATTTGATCAAAATATCATCTTGAATTAATGAAATTGATTATATGCCTTTCAATTTTTACAACTAATTGATTATTGTAATTTTTGCAGAGATATCAATTTGGAAATCCACTTGGGAGTGCCAAGAGGGACGAGGGTGACTTATAGACCCATACTTTAGATCGATTATGATGTTGTTTTTCCATTATGTCATTTATGGGCATGAGATTCCATTATCTATGTTGGAAATGAAGTTCTATTTTGTAAAAAAGAAAAATGTATAGTTGGACTTATCTTGAATAAAAATACATAAATTTAGACTTGTGTTTATGGCAACATCTTCATTGAATTTTAAATCCTTATGTGGATGTGATGTTATATTCTATCAATGTTACGTTACTTTTGATGAATGTAGGTGTAACAGATTTTGCTTTTATTATTTACAAAATATCAAGTTTACAATTTAAGTTACTTTTATAATTATATGTTATTTGATATTGCATGCGTGGACGAACATATCATTACGATATACTAAAAGTTTAACATATACAAACACTTCACATATACTAAAGATATACGCATATAAGGAAGTTGCACACATATATAGAAGTTGCGGTGTGTTGGGTTTGATGCGCAGTGCATAAAGCCGGCAAGCCCGAAATCTTCCATAACTCACTCCAAATTGCCCAACATGCTCGGATCTTCACTTGTGCAAGTAGGTTGAGCCTTTATCACTGCCAGTGAAACAATTTTTTGTGCAATTTATGGTGGTTGTCTTATGGTGATTGTTTAAAAGGAAACCAAACCCTATCTCTTGAAATCTTTCAAAAGAAACTTCTGCCTAGGGTTTGTATTGACTATTTAGCCACCAAGTCTACCTTTCTATTCCCTCACTCCATTTTCCCTCATTTCCATATTCCCTAAACTCACATATCCCTAAATTCACTAATCCCATATCCCTGATTCCCATTTCCCAAAATCCCAAATACAAATCCCCAAACCCTAATCCTATACCAAAAGCTCCCAAATTACTCTCTAATTCCCTGTTCCCTTAACTAAACCCTGTCCCATCTGTCCCTAAATCCCTCATTGTTTCCACCCTCCACAGTCCCTCATATCACTTTTCCCTTGGTGGAAAAAGTAAAAAGACATCACCATCACTTACTTCTCATCAAGGCAGCTCCATGACAGTTCATCCACTAGCAGAGATGGCATCTGATCCCTCATATGATTATGAAGAGGAGACACACAGTGACTCACCTACATAGGTACATGCACCCAGGAGGCCTCATAGAGGTGACAAACATATTCGAGAAGAACCAACCACTCTTGCTGAGTTATAGGCTTGCCCTCTTGCCATCACTTGTTTTCAGCACCAGTCCTACTATGAATTTTGTGAGAAGGTTGCTAGCATTGAGTTTCATCATGAGTTGGCTCGTTTGTTTGTGTTGCATTTACATGATGGTCAAGCCACTCTAGCTGGTGTCACTTTCACATTAACACCGAAATCTATTTCACTAGCAACCGGTATTCCTAACATTGGAGAGCAATGGAACAAAAGGTAAAAAATTGACCGGCAGCATTATGAACCATATATCAAGCCCGATTATTTGAGACAAATCAAGAGAGTTTTTCCTTTTAGGTACCTCAAAGATTCATATGCTCCTTTAATGAAATTGATCATGAAGTATTTCAGCTGTGAGGGTTGGTTCTGCCGTTTATATGCCTATCATATCAGGTTGTTGATGCATTTTACCAGGGTGAGGATGATGAACCTCCCATACTTCATGTGCCGAAATATTGAGAATATGACCACCCTAGTACAACACAAGATTCCTGAACAACAATTCAACAATATATATCATTTTGCTCTCATTAAAATTGTGGTCATCCATTAGCTTGGCTTGCAGGGCATCACTTGGGAGGACTTCATTTCTCATGAGTTTTTCAGAGCTCCTCAGGGACCTTCAGAGGCTTTGCATGAGACAGGTGGACCTTCTTATTAGCATGAGGGTCATGAGACACAGACCGCTAGTATGCCGGTGTTTATCACTTATCAGAAGGGCACTAGACGATTGTTCACAGCGACCAAGCGAGTATTATCTCCACCCGGGGTGGAAGGGGTCTTGCTTCCGTCATCAACACCACAGGTTCAAGACAAAGGCAAGAGGCCATTGCAGGATGAGGGACCTTCAGGTGAGCGAGACTTTATTCTCATTGACGGTGATGATACAGATGTGGGCCCGCAAGGAACAAATCTCAAAGAAATCATCCAAGAGCAGCATGCGGATATCAATGCCTTGTCTGTCAACTTGGAGAGGGCTAAGTGGATTTTAAAATACTTGGAGCAAAGGGATAAGCAGCTTGAAGATCAACAAGTGATCATGGAGTTGCAAAGCATTCGGGAGAATCGCCAAGCTGCCCAAAGGAGAAGGGTGGAGTTCACTTCACTTGAGCAAGAGATCAATGCCGATCGGGAGTCAAGGCTTGAAAGAGTCAATATCCACTTAGAGAGGTTGTTGGAAAAGGCCAACAAGGAGAAGGCATTGTTGAGACATATGGCATATCATTATATGGCGAGGAACAAAGTTTGCAAGGCGAGAATCAGGAGCTTAAAGGAAAAATTGAAGAAGGTATCAAAGAGGCAAAAGGATCATGATCGACTTCAGATATTGGCTGAGGCTTTCTTGGCCCAACATAATGCTTGATGGAAGACTCAGCCCAAATTTCAAAAAATTTGGGGCATTTTTTGCATTTTTGAAATTTTTGGCACAAAAAACAGGATTTTCTGCCCTATGCGCCGTGCCACGTGGTGCTCGCTTTTGATAGGAGCCTCTAAATCACAAAAACTCAGAATTTGTGGATTTGGCATGGAAAAATATGCTTGCCTACAAATGGACAAGAAATTTGGACAGCTTCTGAGCCCTCAAAAAGGTCAAAAACACTCAAAAAATGACCTTACTACCCCTATTTTGACACACAGGAAGCAGTGTTGGGAGAACTGAATTTTGGAGGGGCAAATGGAGGCCAAATTGAACAATTCCACTTGGGTTGGAAGTAGACAGGTAGACCTTTCCAAAAAGCACACTTGGAGCGCATTTGGACATTGGGAAGGCCTCCAAAGGTGGGTCCAAACAAGCACTACGCATAGAGAATTAGGCGCGGTGCAGAGAGGAAATTTGGCCCAGTTTGACCAGGAATGCTCTGTTTTTCGCCCAGCTTTTACCAGTTTGACTTTTTCATCTTCTTAATGTCAAATTTGTGATGTAATTTCATGTACATTGATGGATCATGATGTAAATATGTCAAATTTTCACTTAGGAAGGTAAATTCATCTATTAAAAAGTTGTTTGAAACTGAATGAATCAGTTCCTTTGTTTCTATAGGCATGCTGTTCCACTGCCTGATTTCTTGTTCTTAGTTTAGAATTAGTTGGAACAGCTCCTAAACATGTGAGCTCGACCCCTAGAGGCTAGGATGAGCTATGGTTTGTCTATATTTTGTGATTTTTCAATCATTAGCATGGTTGGACTCTTGAGAAAGTAAGGAGCTTCATTGTACACCCATATCAGTATTTTGGCTAAGGAATTGAGACCAAGGTTTCCAGCACTCTTTGGGATCCATGTGGCATGTTGTTTTGGTACATTTCTTTCTTATGTATTTGTGAATTTATTTATGTGTTATGTATATCATTTTCTCTTTGATTTCTTCTCAACTAAATCAAACAAGAGTGTAAGTAGAATACATTGAAATTGCAGTGTTGTACTTGAGGTTTGCTTTAGTTTCTTGATGTTTTCAGCTGTTTGGAGAGGATCCATGACTTCTCTTGCCCTCTTCAACTCCTCCTCTCTCTAATCCCTCCATCTCATTTGATTTAGAGTACCAAATACAGTTGCCTACCTTGCCCCATGGAGACCTCTGCAAGACTGAGCCTCATTCCCTACACCCAAAATTTGCTTTTCCATTAGAGCCCACAAACACATCATTTTATTCAATCAAACTCCTTTGCACCTTTACCTAGCCTAATATCAGTAGCTATATCAGTCATCTCAAGCCCTTAGCGATCATAATTTGCTGAGATTGACCCGGAGAGAGCCCTCTCCTGACCTGGTAGGACTAGCTACCAAGCTGAGCGTGGTTTGATGTTGGCCCTGGATCCTACCTTTTTCAGCCTGAGGTAAATCTAGGCACTAACAGAGGTCATTAGCAAGGTGACCTAGGATCAAACCTCACGGAGGTTGTTGTGCCTGTGCTAGGAGGAGGAGACATGCTTAAATCCAGTCAACTTAGGGTTGATATGGCCCAAGCCGGGTGTAATCCCCTAGTGATTTTGATGGCTTAGATGCCCCTAGGTCATAGTTTCTCAAGCGACATGGTAAGTTTGGATAAACACAGATCACTTGACCAAAAAAAAATAATAACTTATCTAAACATATTAGATATATTTTCAAAATAAAAATATTGAAGTGACATTTTTAAATGTCTTTATCGTACCTACTTTTAAATTAAAGGTAAAATTTCTATATATAATACCAAGAAATGTTTAATTTATTTTTACGTATTAAGAATCTAATATAATCCTTTTATCCTAATTTTTTAGAATTAAAATCATTATAATATTATTCAAAAACATATTAGATATTGTTCAAAATAGAAATATTGAAATGACATTTTTAAATGTTTTTATCATGCTTACTTTTAAATTAAAGATAAATTTGCTATTTATAATACCAAAAATGTTTGATCTATTTATACATATTAAGAATCTGGTATATTCATTTTAACTTAATTTTTAGAATTGAAATCATTATAATATTATTCATAAATATTTTTATTATACACATTTTCATTATAAATATTAAATTTACTTTTCTTATAATATTATTCTTAAATACTTTTATTGTACTTATCCTCATTATAATATTGAATTTACTTAATTAAAACCATTATAAATATTATTCTTAAATAGTTTTTAAAGTGTACTTATCCTTAGATATGGAACTTAGAAAGAGTAAAGTTTAAATTTATTAATACCACTAACATAGACACATGTTGTATTAAGCACAAATCAAACACAACCATTCTCAAATAACTACATCTTTAAAAATAATACCAATAAATATATGAATTTATTTATATATATATAATTTATATATTTTTTTTTTTTAATTATTTTCATTATAATCTTTTTCATTTGTACACCTCTATTTTTTGTTAAATTTTAATTTATTGTTATCATATACACATCTCCTTTTTTTACTATTTTCTTAATACAACAAGACGATACTCAAGTTTAGATATTATAAACCCAAATCCTATGGGTTTTTGTCGAATAATTTGTTTTAATTTTCAAATTAAATATAATTAATCAAATTTCATTTTTACATACAATTTTTTTTCCAATTCACCCAGCCATATTTTTTATAAATTTATAATTAAATTATTAACTTAATACAAAACTTATCACAATCAACCCATCAAATCAAAATCTACATAAAAGAATCCAGGTAAGGTACAACCACCAACGCCATAATTAACAACTGCCACCGCCCTATTTAAATAATATATATTCCATGGGACCATTAGACTTCATACTTAACCTGCCCATGAGAATTTTAAATGGCAATAGTTCAACAAGAGGGGCTGCGGGGCAGCTAGTCCCTGCCCCAGCCCACAGCGTATCCTATAGGGCAACCAGATTTCCAAGATTTGCCGGAATCAGCCCGGTCAATTCATTAGCAGACAAATCAACCGCTTGCAAACCGTGCAAGAACCCAAGAGCCCTAGGAAGTTCACCGTCTAGTCGATTTCCATGAAGATCCAGCATTTGAAGCTGAGAACATCCTCCAATCTCTGCAGGAATAGAACCAGAAAACTGATTCATTGCAAGGTCCAGAAAAACAAGATTCTCCAGCTTTCCAATCTCTCTAGGAATCTGATTCAGCAACCTATTATTCCCAAGACGCAAGCGCGACAGAGCCACACAGTTTCCAATCTCCGGCGGCAAAGCTCCGGTGAGCTCATTCGACAGAAGCAGCAACTCATTACCGCCTGCTCTAAAGACTTCCAGATTAGCCAAACGGCCGATTATCAAAAACAACAAGATCCACAAGATTATGACAATTTCCAATCTCAGCTGGAATGCTCCCCTGGAGCTGGTTCGAATTGAGGATCAGAGACTTCAAGTTCTTGAGCTTAGAAATTTCTGCAGGAATATTTCCTCTTAACCTATTCCCGCTCAGATCCAGAATCTCTAAGCTCTCAGAATATGTCGAGTATTCTAGTATTTTATATGTTTTCTTTATAAAAACAAGCTAAAATGTCGTAGTTACAGAGATTGAAATAATTTGTAGCTTCCCTTTAGTCCTCTAGCAAGTTCGTAGGTTGGCGCACTCTTGGAGATAGCTCAATTGAACCCAACATTGGAGGGTGTGGAAAAAAACATGAAGATGGTTACCCACCTATTAGGCAAATGTGTCACCGTTATAACAAAGTCAACATTCCAGTAAAAGGGGTGAACAATTACATGATATAGCAGAAAGGTAGAACACTAAAGAATGGTGACATGACACCATGACAAAGCGTTGAAAGATGGTTATAAGGCATCGTTGCATCTTTGTAGGATTAAGCGTTGGAGAACAAGATTTATATGCGTTCTAAATTCATACATTATTACGCAACGAGCAGAGTTATATGCTCAAAGTTTATATTAGGTATAGCATTAAAACTCTTAGTCATTATATCTAGTTCTAATTATTGTTATTTCATAAACTTTATATATAGAAAAGTATTGCTCAACAAATGGGAGACAGATTTGAATTAAAGTTTACTGTATGAACACTTTATCTTTACAGCATATGCCATTTGGCTATTCGCCCGACTCCCATAAAATAACTTATATGTTCTGTCACTGCCCGTGCACAAACGCTAAAGTTGCTGCTCAGTTTGATTCTTTATATATTTATGGTGCGCTTTTCTCTCTTCGTCATGCCCATAACCGACCTATAGCCATCACGCAGGTGAGCATCGATTTACTGCGTTTTCTATAAAACTTATGCATGTGTTTTTTACTGTCTCCCGCCACGTTTACCCCCGCTCCACTTGCCGACAGTCTTCTGTTTGAGCGTGGCGACGTTGCATGTAGTTTTTACCTCGCGACTCGCTTATGTTTTTTCTTCCACCTGTCATAACATGCCTGCAAAGTTGTCGACTTTCCATTTGCTTGAATTCTTTTCACTTCGACTAAACCGGCGACGAGCATAGATAGTGCTGAAATGAAGAATCCGATCCCCATTCTCTGAAACATGGTGATCCCCCTATTATCTTTTGTAACGCGCCTGGCCATGGGTACTACTACCCTGTCGTAGAATGGCAGCCATATGATGAGAACCAGCAGGGAGAAGACCGAGAACGAGCCCGCGGGGATTTGAAAGCCCTTGGAGCCGAGCCGCCGGTCCATGCTTAAACCCTGCAAAACGGAGAACGTGTGTTGCTGCGAGTTTGTGATTTGATTTGCGATTCCGCGGGAGAATATGGGTACTGTTCTCATAATGGATTTCAGTGCCTCGATCTATTGGACGGAACAGATTCTCCAGCTGCCCACTGGGGAGGAGCCATCAGGCCGAATGTCGCCTTCAGTGATGATGGCGGCTCTGTTTAAGAATCTGGTGATTACATGAACTCTAAAAATTAGAACCTCGGCCTTTCCAAAAATTAGACAATGGGCTAAAATCAGATATCATAATAAGGTAAATAGGTAGTGTTTATCAACCTGAACTGGTTCGTAGGTCTCGGCTTCAAACCGGTTTGCTCGCCATGGTAAAGCTGTGAAGAATCGGAGGGGGGCAGTAGGCTGCGCTTTCTTCAACGGCATGCCGGGCTCTTCCTCCATTGCAGCCCGAAGATCTGCCCCAAGATATCCAGGTAACTTTGTCAAATATATATCTCCACTCTCAGACATGTTGCATCATTCTGTGCGTCAAATGTGAGGACAGATAGGTAAATGCCCAATGAATACGCAATGATAATGGTTAGAATATCATTTGGTCTCTGAAAAACAAAATAGAGCTATACCCTGGGCCGCAATGATAGACCACCTGCACAATAAAAAAATTCTGAAATCAGGTGTTATGTTCCAATCAATAACCCTAAAATACATTCTGCTGATGAAAGAATGGTTTTTTAGCTTCGATCCATGTATTAGACTGCCTGATTGTTGATATCTTATATCTGAAACTCATAGGTTGTTTGATTTTTTATTACCTGCTACCAATACTGAGAGAAAGGGTACAAATGATGTTATCTTCGTCTTCTGAGAACCCTCTATGCTTTATATTTGGCCTCAGGTAGTTTAACCATGTAAGCCTGCAGCTCTTCCCACACCTCTTCAAACCTGTATACAGAAAGGGAAAGGATAAGAACAACGCATGTAATTTGTTTTTCTGAGCGAAATTCCACGTTGTATACACTCCGAGTTTCACAATCTTTTACTTGTTTAACATTTCGCAATTTAATTTGTTTCATACCGTTTGGTGATGGTAGATCAATGTTATAAAGAAAATTATTGAAAAACTTATTTTTATCGCTAGATAGTGCAGCAAGTCATGATTATTAAAAGCAGAAATAATGAATGGTACTAGCCCTATATTACCTTCCTGCAACGATTCAGAAATCTTGATTTAAATTAAGCTTTTTTTAATAAACACAGGTAATATTATATTGTGAGATTAAATCTTAATGTAGAACTTGCTGGAATTCGTTTCAGGACAATGACTCAGAAATCTTTGATTTAAATTAGGATTTTTTAAATAAAGATAAATAATATTATATTGTGAAATTAAAGCTTAATGTAGAACCTGCTGGAATTCATTTCAGGACAAAGCTGAAGCAAACTGAAGTGGACTGAGAATTTCTGAAAAGACGCTGCGAATCGCTAACAGACGAGAACAGGAGATTGCAGAAAGAATTGCAGGAATTAAGAGCTCTGAAATTGGCGTCTCCGCTGTATATACAGAGTATTAAGTTGCAATATTTATTATCTAACATGCACCATAGACAGGAAAGGCGAACAAGATAATACCTTTCAACGTTGCATTGATGTAAATCTGCCTGCTTGGGAATAGTTGCATTGATGTAAATCCGCCTGCTTGGGAATAGATGAACCGTCTGTGGGAGCGCACAGTATGTAGGCAGTGAGTATAGGTATAAAGACAGAGACTTGGGATTCTCATGCAGACACCGAATCAACATGCAGACAGACATATGGAACATGTGTTGGCAACTTCAGCTACTTATAAAGTAGTTTTAGTTCACTAATATATCAGTTTAACATTAAATGTTAGCGAATTAATGCTAATGCAAAGATAGCATTAGTTCTGGAAGGTGTCAAGTTGGTCTGCTTCTCGTAACTTTTTCCTAAGTTTTGAGCCTCTATACCTCGGTTTGAGGCCAAATAAGAAGGAAATTACGTTGATTGGTTAAAAGGTTAAAATATTGTATTTTCTCATAGTTTCTTTTCGGAAACTTTGGTTTAAGCTCAAATATGTTTATGGATTTCTGTGTCGAACTAATGCTATCGGGTAAAACCGATTACTATAGTCCCTGCCAGCGCGAAGGGCAGGGACTAATAAAATGTCCTTTGATTCTTTAGGAATAAATAGGAAATTAATAAAACATCGGTTAATGATTGAATAACGTAACACATTAATAGGTTAATGATTGAGTGACCGAACACATTAATAGGTTATTGGTGGTGGTAGGTGTTGTTTTTAAATGTTAAGGATACGCTTTCGCTTGATAAAAAGTAGAAGTACCTTATTGTTTTATATAAAATTAGGCTGAGTTGAATTTGAGTAAATTTGTAAAAGTATTTTAAATGGGATATTATTAAAATAGAATTAAAATTTAGTATAGAATAGAATTTTGTTTTAATTATTATTATTATTATTTTTGTTTTGTTGTTGTTATTTTACATTATTTTGATTAAATATTTTAGAATCTATTACATAAAAATATTAGTTCATGTTTTGAGTCAACAAGTATGAACTATGACATTGATGATATAATGAGTCATTCTAGTTTATATTTTGAGTCAACAAGTATGACTTATGACATTATTGATGATATAATGAGTCATACTTGTTGGGTCAAAAAGTCTACTAAAAATTGGTTAAGAAAGTTTACTACAAATTTTAATGTAATGGATCTGAAAATATCACACCAATTTTTTTTTTTTTTACAAAAGACAATTTATGTAAGAGGAAAATTTTGAATTAATTGAATTTTATTATATATTTTTTTCTAAACATGTTTTAATTATTGATTTTAAATTTTATTGAAAATAATAAAATACAATTATTATAATAATAAGTTGGTAAATAAAAAATATAAATATTCTAATTAGGTTGATAGTTGCTTCTATTTTGAAATAAGGTTTCCATAATTTTAACTTAATTATCAATAATTATTCGGTGGATGTAACCTTTACATAATATTTTATTCAAATAGTATATACAAATCAATGGTCGGGTAAATCTATATGGTTAAGAATGTTTTCCATGTTATTTTCAATGGATATATGTTTAACTTGTATATTATTTTTTTTACTATTTTTTTTGTAAGTTATTTTTTTTTATTAATTCTTCAAAGGATTACATCATGATAATGTGACAAGCAAAACACACTCGGCCTCATTCTTATTGGAAACACACTTGGCCTCATTCTTACTGGACTAGTTGGCAAGGAGATAATAGAAAATTAAAAAGACAACATTAAGAGAAAGATAAATGATTTTATGCAGGCTGCCCACATTAGCCAAAAGAGTTTCAAAACCCAAAAACAACCAATCACCATCTCTAATCAGCAACATTACCTAGACCAAGAGCATCCATGTAAATGTGCTAACATTAGTGAGGCTTATGAAAGGCCTCATGTACATGTGCTTCCAAATGTGTCAACGTTCCTTCTAGACAATCCTATCTTTCCTAAATCCACTTATGCCCATGTCGGAGAGAGACCAACCTATCCATCATATGTTATTGGTTATGTTGTAAGTCATTCATAAAGGCTAGGAACTCGTTGTGATCATCATGGAAATCTCGAGCTAATTTATCCGCCATCAATGTGACCTGACACAACTACGCTTCAATAGAGTCAAATGGAAGGGGAAGGTCAATTATTCCTAGTGAATAAGCATGTTGTTTGTCAACTTCATCCCCAATATCTCGCTAGTCCACTAGATGCCTCGTTCTCTCCCCCCGAGAGCCAACACCCTTATGCACACGTCCCCTTTGGCATTGCATCACACCCCTATCTCCCCACTCACCCCGAATTGATAGGGACTCACACCACATAGGCCCGCAACTGAGAACTCCCCTGTGTGAACGACACCAAGACCAACAAAACAAAATTTCCAACTAGCAAAAAAGCCACCTCAGCCCCAAGCATGATCCTTGTGCTACCACCTTACTCACTGTGAACTACGGATACCTAATGGCCCATAACCCCCACCCAGGGTCACTTGCCGAACCACTGCACAGAAGCCCAAGGAACAAAATACCTTGAGTTTTCTACCCAACTCTATAGGATGCTTGCCACAAGTTGCAACAAACACCAAGCCAAAAATAGTGCCTATGAAGGGGCCACAACTAGACAACGCACAACACCATACACAAAAACCATTCAAGAATTAACCATAAAAATGTACTTGTAAGGAAGCAAAGTGGGTTGGCCCAGGAATAACCTAAGGACGTTCCCCACTGTAGAAGCCACTTCCCACCCAAACCACACTGAATTATCTTCTTCCATAGTCACACAACGTGTTCCAGGGTCTCAAATAGCGTTATGAGTCACTAGTGAAGTTGTCGCTGCACCATACTGCCCCCCCCACATAACACATCTTAATCGTCTTTAGGCCAGGGACGAGGAATGGCTTGGATGGTAAGCCACCCTTCACACCTGGAGAATTTTCTCCCACTACAGTCTTATCCCTCATTGCTCAAAACCTACAAATGAGCTTTATGACCAAGCCAAGGCCAATTAAACACAAGAGTCTCTCTAGAACCTTCACCAGCCAGTTGTTAGACGAAGCATTCCCAACATGCCTCGCTATCATTTATGACATGTGGGATGTGAGTTATAGCCCATGCCCTGGGCCTCCATTCAACCACTTTCCACCCCCATTGGGGAAATTGCTTTTATTATTTAATAATAATAATAATAGTAGTTTAAAATAAAATTATATTTTTAATTAGTTTTTATGATTTTTTTTTTTTTTAACAACCGGAGAGTGAAGTAAATATTTTTTGATACTTATTTTGAATGAAAAGTCTAATCAACATTTATCAACCATTTTAATTTATATGGTTGCAATAGTAATTAATATAGTTTATAGCTTGTCAATATTATAATAATAGTGAGAAAAAATAATTATATAATTATATTATTTATAATATATATAATTATATTTGATGTGTTACTACTTTGTTTTTATAAAAGTAATAGGTCTTTACATTACATTTATGAATATAACAAGTTGAAATAAATCATTAAAATCTATATATTATAATCATATGATGAGATATATAAATTCATAAAATTAATAAGATTTACTGAACAAATAAATAATTATTATTTTAGAATTTGAATATTATAGAATTAAAAGTATTAAGATTTTTATGATTTAAGTAAGGGAGAATTTTTTTTGGTTAATTAAATTTTTTATTACCTCAAAATAATTTCTATACAAAACCAAAGTTCATTGTTTTAGTTGAACACCATCGATGTCTACCGCAAATAAAACCAAACCTGTCGGTAGTGAGGTCTGGTGTTTATCATCCAAAACCATATTAAAATATAGCTGGTTTGCTTTCATGTTTCTAACATGCACTAGGCTAGTTATACAAAATATTGATTTCTAGTTATCGTTGGTTATACATCCGCTAAAAGAAATTACTTTACTGAAAGTAAAAGACATAAGCCACGAGGTTGAGCTAAACATCAATTATCCAAAGAGGTATCTGGGGTTGACTCTTGGGCACTTATACCTACTGGAGTTGGAGACTTAAGGTTCCATTGTACATGGCCTTATATGTGATCCAAGCAAGCATCAAGGCTAACTAAGCAAGAGTTATGGTGGTGTTGGACTTGTTGAATTTCATTAAGGCATGTTATAATTTCATTCTTCTCCTCATATTTTCCTTAAGGCCCCTGCTTAGGAGTGTCTTCATTTGCCAATGGAGGGTGATGGAGTTGAGATATTGCCTCGCTCATCCTCTATTATGTCCAGGGTTTGGAACCTAGCTAGCTAATGTAGTTTGTATTTCAAAGTTTGAGTAGGCTTGGTGGTCATTTATGGTTAAGGTTTCTAGCTGACATATTTCCTCTTAGATTTATAGAGGGATTGAAGAATAATATATGGACACAGTTGTTTGGGCTTGGGCTTGAGCTTGAGGTCGGCCCTAAGGGACTCAAGCTCCAGAGCCCATCAAGAGTGTATACGTTGACAAGACAAAGCTCAAAGAAAAAATAGGCTTGTTGAAGGACACCCCCCATAGAGGGGTAGATCATTAAGACGGGTTGAGAAAAACCAAGAAAAGATAAAAATATCCTTAACACGTGGCTTCCAAATTGGCCTAGGAATGGAATTGGCTAGTGGTTACAGAATATGGGCATATAGACCTGGATGCAGGTGAAAACCAAGATCATTAATGGCCACCCTTTGGATTGCCGGCGCTAGGACCTGCTAGGCGGTGGGTTGCGCTCTGCTCCAGGGTCATCTCAGACGAAACTTGGCCAGCGTGCAAGCTACAATAAATGGCCCCTCAGGCCGAGATCTGGAAGCAGATGGTATTCAAATGGTGCCTCTCGAACCCCCGTTCCTTAGCTTCTGTCCACCTCAAGTTGGAATTTCTTGTAGCAGAACTGCCACATGGAGACGATGTTGACTCTTTTGTTGTATTGACCTCGAAAATGGGCACCATTACTCCCACTCCAAGAACTTCCCTTTAAATCCTACTCAGCAACCTTGTATCTACAACCCTTCTCCCTCCCGTCCACTTGTCTAGCTGATTTGCACTCCAACCTCACTAGTATGGTCCGTCACCGCATGAGGAGTCACAGAGGAGGAACCCGAGGAGGCAGCGCTGGCCCTCAGGCAGTGCAAAGCTCAGCTCCTGCCTCTCCCCCTCATCACCATGAGAATTCGCCTCCCCCCAAGTTGCCACATAGTCACTATCCCCATACGCGTAGTGGGCAGGGACAAGGATCAGCCTCAATGGATGCGCACAGGGATGTTAGGCTCCACACTGCAATTTCTCCACTGCGTCAAGGCTCTGTCCCTCATTCGACCCAATTCAGGTTCCAGAGTAGCCTGAATAGACCCATCATTACTGCTAATGTGACTATCATTTTCTCTAAAGAAGATGAGCAAAACAATGACCAAGCGAGGAATTCTGAAGAGCACTCTCAGGAGGTGAGAACTCTGGAAATGGGTAGGGGTTCTGAGAAAAAGTAGAAGGATGATGGTGGGGGCGCAAGACATAGTAGACTGCATGGTGGAGAAGCTCACACAAGTGACATTCAGTGAGTTGGTGGCAGCTCTGCAGGAGTTCACTGGCAGTTCGAGAGGCCCCCAACATGCAAGGGAGCCTCTAAGTGGTGTAGCGCAAGGTGACATGGCAGAGAAGGATGAAGATTGGTACCAGTATGCTTGCCTCATTGTCAAGGAGACACCTGACGAGGATGAAAACAAATGACGCCATGTGGCATCCGTTGCCACCCACGAGCCAGCTCAGCCTTCAGCTGCTGACGGGTTGGTCTAGTCATTTGCTGTTTGTTTGTCTGATCAGAGGGTTTGTAGTTCTGTTGTCGAGTCTGGTGGCGCTGTGTTGCATCTTTTTCTGGGTTTTTCTTCAAAACATGGATCCAAGTCCTATGTATGGGTTTCCTTTGGTGACAGTCCCGGGATATATATTTGGTCTTTTTGCAATGTCAAACTGGTTTCCCCAATCTGGGGCAGTTTACATTTTCATGATGAACTCTAGCAACAACAGTTGAGGCTGGGCCTTGGTGTAATTATATTTTTTGTTTTATTAATAGAATTAGCCTTACATAGAAAAAAGAATATGGGCATATAGAGATATCTTGCAGGGTCAAATAACCATAAAACACAGTGAACACCAATTAAATTCCATACCACTGAGATTCCATGCAGTCCATAAACTAGATTCCACGATGCAAATATAAATACACTGAGAATTCTTCGAAGATTGGACATAGAAAAATTACCACACAAATTTCAGAGCACTAAACATTAAGATGTTGCAGAGGAAACTTGTTTCTTCTTTAGCCACCTCTTGTTCTAGCTTTGACCACCACTACAACCACTGGTGAAGTCCCAAGATTTACTTCCTTTGTAACTATCTCCTGACTCCAAGCTTGAATTTACAACACAATGGGTGTGCAATAAAGGCCAACCTCCAGGGGACTAGGAGCTCCATGTGCCAAATCCTCCACAAAACCAACGTCATGGGGGAAATATCCCACCTACGACTAGGATTTAGTAGTGGGACTACAGAATAACATGAAGATGTGACAGATGGTCCAAGAGCTCATGATAGGAATGAGAGTTGCCATCTTAATGCTCAAGGATGTGAAGATGGTTTACATGTGCGAGTACATGGGGTGGGATAGGGATGTCATCCCCCTCCTCTTAAATTTAATGGGAGGCGGCGGGGTGGTAGGCTCCCCCAACCCTTTGGCATAGATTCCAACACCCCAATTGAGGAAGAAAGTGAGAATATTATGAGAAATAATAAAATTATAAATTTAAATCAAATTTTATTTTATATTATCAAAGGTGAGACAAATAAAAAATATTAGAGTATGTTAATTTTATAATAATTATTTGTTTTAACAAGAACTGAGGATAAGACCTAAGCATAAAACTCAGAGATAGTACATGTAAATTATTTATAGCTATTGTTTCTTAGAGATACTATTTTTTTCTTCACCTAATATCTACTCTCTAAGTACATCATGTTTATACATTCAATGTTATTGATCTCCTTTCATTGCCTATAGGAGCTCCAAAAATGATCAAACAAAAAATAAAAATTACAGTTCATTAAGATGGTTGTATCTAGTTATGTGGTTGATGATCTTCTAGGCATTTTTGTCTTCGTATTTTTCTTGGTAGATCTTCTCGAGCTAATTTTTGATCTCATCTAGATGAGGGTGCAAAACACTCACTTCAATCTTCAGTATGTAGATGTAGGATTGATATAATTTCATTTCTTCCATAATGGGGGGGTATTTCCTATTGGATTTCACTTAAAAGAGTATCATTGATGTTTCCCCTTGGGGCCATAACATTAGGAGAAGCAACTGACAGTTGAAGGTAGTAAGTAGAGGAAACACAAAGTCTAGTATCCCAAACTGTCTTAGCCCTACGAATGTTAATGCTAATGTTCAACATACACAAAATCAAAATCACCTCTTCATCAGGAAGAAAACCAAAAACTAGCAAAAAAATCATTAAAGAGGCCATATCAGCTCTAGAGAAAAAATGTCTTAGGAGAAGGGGATTGGTGAAAGATGCAAGGGTCACTGGTAGAGAGGGAAGAGTCACCAAAGTGAGCTACTAGTTGAACAAGGAACCGAGAGAGCTGCAGACCAAACCACCTAGGGGAAGAGAGGAAGTTAAAAAGAAATCCCAAATAGATTGAGAAGCAACAATTACCACAACTAACAACCTCAAAAGGCAGGAGGGACTGGGGTCATATAGAAAAATGTGAGCCAAGAGAAAAAAGACCAGGTGGATTAGAGGGGAAGGTTTACCTCTATAATGATCACTTTGAGAATATTGAAACATACCATGGATTGGAGGGTTCACTGCCGAATAGTGAGGAAGAAGTTGATCCTAGATGATGATTTTGTAATCCATACTTTTCTTCTAGGCAAGTCTTTCATCTCTCACATCCACTCATATTCATCAAATCCATCAGTACCTTCCCCTGCACATGAAACCATGAGAAGGGCATTTCTCTGCCATAGAGTATCATCCCCACTTCTTCTGTTTATCCAGGTGTTTCCCCGTATTCACATCCTACCATGAAGTCATCACTACCATAGATTTCTTGTACATCATATCTAGGAGTGGGAATTTAATTCGCAGGAGCCTATGCTGCCTCTAATTCACATTTGTCTACTGCACATCAGGACCAAAGGATCTAGAAGGTGATGGATTCAAAAGGGTGCATGTATATGCCTCGTGGTGATATCTGAGGAGCCTAAGGAGGGGGACCTCCACTCTAATATCTTTTGAATTATTAAAAATGCATGTAGGGCAAATCATATGAAACATTAATGGAGAGGGACCCTTTGGGTTTGGCCTTGATAGACTAAATCTCCTTTGGGGAGAGCAGAGCCAAGATTAGTCATTTTGTCTACAACCAAATTATTCACCCTTGGAACATGGTAACATTGATTTCTAGGAATGATACAAAGTAAGTTGAGAATTCATTTGATGATCTGAGCTAGCTTGAGATCATTGGAAAGTGATCTATTTAAATTTTTGGAGAGAATCAAAAGTGAATCTTCAATCCCAATAATCTCTTAAATTTTTAATTACACAACTTATTTTATTCCCTAATAAAAAACATAAACTTCAATGAAACTATTGATCGCTTCTTCCAATCCCCAAACAAATTTAAATCCTTTATTATTCTCATGACAAATAACCACCTTTCCCTCACTTACTCCTACCACCTCTAGTAAATTACTTCTATTTATAATAACCTATTTAATAAAAAAAATAACAAAATTTTCAAATATTATTAAAATTCTACTATAATTCAAAGTTCTATAATTATGGAACAATGCCCTTTAAACTTTCCGAAGTTTTGAATTTGAATTGAACGCAACCATTAAAAAACCAATTATCAATCGAAGAGAACTCAAACATGGAATATTATTGAATTTTGGTAAATAAAATAAAAAAAAATCAAAATGAGATAAGCCCAAGATATGATTATACATATTTTCAATTTTTTTAATTATAATAATTTAGCTAATATTATAATATAACATAGGTTGATGTTGGTATATTACGGTTAATCAATGTTTGTTTGTAAATTAAATTTGTTTTTTAAAAAGGAAGTAGTAGTGTTTAAGTGATTTTAAATTTATAATGGATAATAGTAAAAAGATAAAAAGTAATATGGAAAATTAATTTTTATATTATTTATATTATTATTTAAATTTATTTTAATTTTGGATCTTTGAAGAGGGATTATTTTTTTTCACTCTAAAAGAGGATTGTATCTCAAATAATGTGATCCTTGGATGTGATCCCTCGCAATATTTCTTAAGTTTGGATTTGAGATGGATCTAGGTTGGTTTAATTTTTTTTTCGGCTAGGTTATGTGCATTGTGAGATGACTGGAACACCTAATGTGTGGCTTGAGTAACTGCCACCTAGGGGCATCTAATTGGTCAAAATCACCTGGGGATGGCACATGGCTTGGGCCATACCAACCCTTAACATGGCTGCATTTTCACCCATGAAGTTTCTACCCAATAACCTTTTCACCACGGAGAACCTTAATAGAACACCATGTCACCATTTGCTCTATGCCCCATGGGCATCTAGGCTTGTTTAATTATTAATTATAATTATAAAACAAATTTATTTTATTTTATTTGTATTTAAAAATGTAATTTGATTGAGTCATAATGTTTAAATTAATAATTATAATTATTTTGTTTTTGTATTTTAGTAGTAAATCTCATGAAGTCTACGACTTATTCTCCTCTCTGATTGTGTCACAATTGAAGGAATTTGAACCTTAGATCTCTCATGACATGTAACTATTAGTAAATCTCATGAAGTCTATGACTTGTTCTCCTCTCAGTAAACCGCGTCACAACCAAGAGAATTTGAACCTTAGATCTCTCAATTTTCACAATTTCACATTACTTTAATCACCAATTAAAAATACACCTTGAAACAATAATTATAATTTTTATATAATTTGATTGAGTCAAATTATAATTATAATTATTATTTTATTTTATATAATTTGATTGAATCAAAATGTTTACAAAATAAAACAAGATATTACAACATCTTTTTCATATTTAACTAAAAAGACATCCCTAAATACAAAAAAATACGCTTAAACATTTTATCCCACCTTTAAAATAACAATGCAACGAACCTATTCAAAGAAAGTCTCACACTTAAAGAAATTTTTATTAATCATTACAAATTTGTTGAAAGTCTCACATTTACGAGAGATCTATTAATCGTTACATAAGGGATGGTGGAGGAACTTAGGACAAAGAAGTCATAAACCAATTATTAAGGAGTCGTTTAGCTAAGCGGAGGAATTGCTTGGATGACCAAAAGTGGCTGGCCAGAAAAAAAATTTCAAAAAAAATTGTAGAGACAGTGTTTGGATTGTGTTTTTGATGGTGGAAATAGATTCAGCACCATCAAAAACGTCTAGGACGTCTAAAATTTTGAAGTTTAACAACTATAACTTGGATTTACAAAAATAAAAAATCCTTGCCAAATTTTCTCTAAATATCACTAGAATTTCCATAACTTTCCAGACAATTCCTCTAGTTAGTTAGACTATGCCAATTAATAATAAAGAGAGAAATATGGAAATTTTAGTTGATCTTCGAAAATTAATGTCTATATTCTTAGAGTGATGGGCTTTAAGTCTATTTTTGTCATCCCTTTATTATATCATAATCTTATTCGATTTTGGATGTAAGGGAAATAAATTTTATATGTTTTGTGTTAAAGAAATTAATTAAAAAGTATTATTTATTTTATTTTTATTATTAAATATATAAATTATCAAAAAATTACAATGCTCTATTATTATAAAAAGAATTATAACATAAATTAAAATATTATTATTATTATAAATAAATTAGAAATTGTATCAGATGGTGTATAGGAAACACTGTACATATGAAAGAGTAGCATTAAAGTGTTACTCTTCCATAATGAGATAGCAAAGATTTTTATCTTTAGCAATTATTGACCCGAAAATTTTGATTTGGTCTTTTGGTTAAACATGCGTATCTATTTACATTTGTAAGCCTTGTGTTTGAAGTATTTTCCTACTTGAATGGTTGAAATTTATCCACACCCTCTTTGAATATGCCAACTTTATTTGGGATTCAAGGTTTCTTGCAATTGATATAGCTCCTTTGGTTCTCATTCAAATCCATTTCCATTGTTCCCCCAATTCAAACTCTAGCAAAAATTTGTGTCATTCTGTTTTTGATCACTCTGTGGATAGGAATCTTCATTTCCATATTGGGTGTAACTATATCTTGGTTGGTTGGCATTTATAATGAAACTCATAAAAAGGTACAACAATTACTATATATAGTAAGTGATTTTCACTTTCCAAAATATCAAACATCTCAGACTACTCTATAATAATGAGCAAAATATTTATGCAATAAATTTATAAAATTATGATTACAATTAATAGAATATTCTTGCAATAAATTTATAGAATTATGATTACATTGTTCTACCCATTAAAATCCAAAACAACATTTGTTGTACACCATAAGAGGCCATTTTCAAAGATTAAGAGGTAATCTATGTTGGAAAGCTTATAAAATCTATCAATTTGGCATAATGTAAGTGATTTCTCTTTATCTTCTAGTTTTGAATGACTTTTTGTTTATTAAATTAATTGATGATTATTCATATGAACTTGTTTTTTATATACCTGGATGTGGGTGTTTTAACGCAACATTTATGATGGGGCTCTCCAGCGCCGGCATCTGGTCCTGCAGGTGGCAGGATCGCACACTCATCGACATCGTCTCCTGGTTAAAGCGTGCTCACACAAGGTACCTGCAGATCAATCGACCTTCTGAATTTATTGCTCCCTTTGCTCGAGAGACTTCGCCTGAGGTTTTATTTATGGATCCGTCAGCTCTCACATTGCTCATTTCCTCTTGGCCCTTTTGCCTTAGCTTGCATAAAACTCTGTTTTCCTGCAGCGCCTCGGCTGCATCCTTAGATGTCTGGTCTATGCTTTTTAAACGACTCATCCTCAAGCCTCCCTGCACAGTCTTCGACACCTGTCTTGCTTCTGCCTGCTTTAAATCTCCTTCAAGCGATTTTAGCTCTTTGACAATGGTTCGCCACTGCTTACGCAGTCGCTATGATGGCTGTTGTGGGGGCCGTGGGCGGTCTCAGTGTGCTCCTTCGCCTGAAATCCCTATGGCTCCTGCTTCCCCTCCATCAGCTTGTGTCATTTTGCTTCAAATCAGTTCTCCTAGTAAGAATTTTCCGCATAACACCTTCCAGACCACGCTTTTCAAATTTCAAAGTAGCCTCAACAAGCCCGTTCTCTCAGCCAGCATTACTATCATCTTTGTGGAGGAAGAGGCTCGACCTAGCAGTTCTGTTCATATCTCGGAGACGTAGTCTCAAAGTGGCCATGGAAGCGAGCAACATGGAGAAGACGCGGACAATGTGTTCAATTGCGATGATGTGCAGGCTGAGGAAAGTGTTCCTGATGTTTCCAAGCCACCAGACGGTGACCTCCAGGGAGTTTCGGTCTCTGGGGACCTGGCGGAGTGTTCCTATGGCATCTGCCATTTGGTGGCTATTTCAGGTGGCAGCGGTATGGTTTATGAGGAAACGAAGGCCGATTTTTGGGAAGGCAATGCGTGCCCGGTGGCGGAGGAAGATCGGGACCATGTCACGAACGTCTGATGCCTCCTGGGCCTTGTTTGCTTCACCAACTTTTTTCTGTGCTCTTCAGGACATTGCTCTATATCTCTCTGGTTCTGATAATGTCTTTTTGTAGTGGGTCTTTGGCTCTGCAGTTCTTTTTGCCTCATGATATCTGGTTAGTTTTTGACAGCATGGTTATAGCCCTTTTTTTGCCCGTTCCATGGTTTCCAACATGCAAAGTTCCCAATGTATGGTTTTTGGGCATCTAGTTTCTGGTTAGGCTGAATATGCTGATGGACAGTTTCGGCTTTCTGCTAGGTTTTGACCTCCTTGTAAATATACTTTTATTCTCTATTAATAGAATTAGTCTTTACTTAGAAAAAAAAAAAAAAAAAAAAAAAACCTGTTTTTTTTTTTTTTATATAATTTAATATTTTTTGTTTTAATTATAAGTAATTATCTTTTGACAAGATTTACATAATCATATTATATTTGACTATTCATTATATTTCTTCTAACTAAATTATGACATATTTTTCAAAATTTATAAAAATATTAAACAAAAATTGAGACATCGTATAACATCTAGATTAGATATTGTTAAAATCTGACTGTAAAAGTGATTAGTCAAGAGCATTAATTGTTAATCAAATTTTCTATTGGGTAAGTAAATGTTGAAATTATTTAGGAAAATGGTTACAATGGTTAATTTCCATATTAGTTGTAACTATCTCTTAATTGATTAGCATTTATAATGAAATTAGGAAAAAGGTACAACTATCACTATATATAACAAATAATTGCAATTTTGTCTATATAACAAATAATTGCAATTTTATATGTAGACAAAAGGTATAAATATAAAATGTAGTATAAAATAGTTATAAAACTCATTACTAAATCTAATAAAATATTATAAAACTCATTATTTATTGTAATTTTATATTATGTTTTGCTTGAGTAATTAAATAATTATAAAACTTACAAAAAAAATTATAATACTTGTTATAAAAAATATTAAATAATCACACAAAATTATTTTTAATATCTAATTCTTGGACATCTTACCTGATTTTCATTTATAAATAGCATTAAAATAATTATTTGTCTTTATTTATTTGTTTTGTATCGTGATATGTTTTAAAATTAATAATATATTTAAGAATTAATAATATATTTAAGCATTGAGGGTTTTCTCAGTGCATTATATTAGATATCATTTTTCGGAATTCAACTACGTTAAGTAAGTCATTTATCTATGACCATTTCCATGAGAGGTAGTTGTAATTGACTAATTTCTCATGATTTTTGAATAGTCCACTTAGCACTCATTGCATCGGGTGATGCTCACAGGGGTGAAGAAGTGGGATTGAAACTAGTGAAATAAATCACATAGCCTTAATCATCACTTTCGGCTAATTTCTTATGATTTTTTAATAGTCCACTTAGCACTCATTGCATCGGGTGATGCTCACAGGGGTGAAGAAGTGGGATTGAAACTAGTGAAATAAATCACATAGCCTCAATCATCACTTTTCGGGCTTGCACCTAGTAACTAGGACTTCCTAGGAGGTCACCCATCCCAAATCGCCTCTGGCTCAAGCGCGCTTAACTGTGGAGTTTTCCCCACAATCAAGCCACTTCGGGGTAGCAAGCTAAGTAGGCTTGATTGTGGGGAAAACTTCACAGTTAAGTGCACTTGAGCTAGAGGCGATCTGGGGTGGGTGACCTCCTTGGAAATCTTGGTTACCGGGTGCAAGTCCCGGAAGTGATGATTGACGCTATGTAATTTATTTCACTAGTTTCAATCTCAATGCCATGAGTGCTAAGTGGACTATTCAAAAGTCATGAGAAATTAGTTAGTTACAACTACAATTTATTTCACTAGTTTCAATCCCACTTCTTCACCCATGTGAGCATCACCAGATGCAATGAGTGCTAAGTGGACTATTCAAAAATCATGAGAAATTAGTCAGTTATGACTACCTCTCATGGAAGGAAATGGTCATAGACGATGCAATGAGTGCTAAGTGGACTATTCAAAAATAATGAGAAATTAGTCAGTTACGATTACCTCTCATGAAAATGGTCATAGATGAATGACTTACTTAAAACAGTTGAATCCCTCTCATGAAAATGACCATAGATGAATGACTTACTTAAAACAGTTGAATCCCGAAAAATGATATCTAATAACATATTTGTTATTTTTAAATTTTAAATTAATAATATTTAAAATAAACAAATATTTTAAATTAAAATTAAAGCATTAAATTCATTAAAAAAAAATATTTGACAAATCCAGCAAGTGCTTATACCGTTAAAATGCAATGCAACACTTAATTCAGATACTGCAAGAAAGAAGGCTACCAAAAAAATTCATGTTTCCGTGTGTCACAAAATCCAACCAGAAGAGACACAAATCATGTCTCTGCCTAAAACTAAACCATATTTTCCCCACTTTCCCACTCCCCATCCCCACTCCCCACGGTCACTCAAAATGCGCAACACTTAATTCAGATACTGCAAGAAAGAAGGCTACCAAAAAATTCATGTTTCCGTGTGTCACAAAATCCAACCAGAAGAGACACAAATCATGTCTCTACCTAAAACTGAACCACATTTTCCCCACTTTTCCACTCCCCACGCTCACTTAAAACAAATGGAGTCGTCTACCCAGGCGGAAGAATTGCTTGGACGGACAAAAATGGCCAGAATCAGGGCAAAAAAAAATTCAAAATTTTTTGTAAAGGCAATGTTTGGATCGTGTTTTTTATGTGGAAATGGATTCAGCATTATCAAAAATGTCTAGAACACCTAAAATTTTGAAGTTTAACTACTATAACTTGGATTTACAAAAATCATTGCCATATTTTCTCTAAATATGACCAAAATTTCCATAACTCTCTGAGCAATTCCTCCGGCTAGTTAGACTACGGCAAAACAAATTATCACACACTTAATCTATGCCTAGACAAAAAAATGTTCATTATTTATTTATAAAATTATTAAATAAATATTTTATTAAAACTCATTTAAATTTTCTTCATTATAATTATTTTTCAAAACTTCTAAAATGTATTTTTTCAAATATGAATTGAATCAAATTGGGAAACACATTTTTCAAATATGAATTGAATAAAAACGAATTAAATCATAAGACAAATACAATGATCCAAAAACACTCGATATTTAGATCTCCACTGTTGCAGCCGGCATAGTTGCACCAACAAGTTTTCAGGAACTTCGAATTCAATCAATTCGCTGGTTGACGGATTCAAGAGATAATGAAACTGATGACGAGAACGGGTATAGGGTTTACTCACAAAAATATGGCCGCGCTGCGTACACACAGTACTGTGATTTTTTTGTTGGAAAAACGCTTTGAATAATCCAATTGTTTTCTTCAGCATTATATTTCATCAACTTTGTTTCAGTCGATGTCCAGAAGCAACTATGCACTTGCTCGATCTTCCACATATTATCCATCCCGGTCTTTGGATCACAAATTTTTGCATTCTTTCCATCTTCGCAACAGAATACAAAGAATTTTTCTGTCAGAAAAACTCCACGATACTGCTGACAAAACAGTTTCTCAGTGTCTTCCTCCTGCAACACCTAGCTAAAACTTTACCAATTGGGTAGAAGCTTTTAATAGTATAGTTATGGAAGATGTCACCAAATGTAATGTATTAAGAAGTAGTTGCTTGATTATTTGTGGGAAGTGCCTACATGTTTTATTTCATTAACTATTAATCTAATGGTCTAAAACGTTGATTATTTGTCGGAAGTGCCTACATGTTTTATTTCGTTAACTATTAATCTAATGGTCTAAAAAGTTTCAATTGTCTAACATTCCATCTAATGATCTAATTTTAATCGTCTAACATTCCATCTGGCTTTGAATTATCCAATTGTTTTCTTGAGCATTATATTTCATCAACTTTGTTCCTGTCAATGGGTAAGTACCCGGAACTTAGAAGCAACTATGCACTTGCTCGATCTTCCACATATTATCCACCCTGGTCTTTGGATCACAAATTTCTGCATTCTTTCCATCTTCGCAGAAGAATACAAAGAATTTTTCTGTTAGAAAAACTCCACGATACTAGGCTCGTTGTTGGGTCATTGGGAGGAAGGATTTCCCATCAGTTTTTTTCCACATTGTAAACCTTTGCTGCGGACAAAACAATTTCTCAGTATCTTCCTCCTGCAACACCTAGCTAAACTTTACCAATTGGGTAGATGTTTTTAATAGTATAATTGTGGAAGATGTCACAAAATCTAATGTATTAAGAAGTAGTTGTTTGATTACTTGTTGAAAGTGTCTATTACATGTTGAAAGTGTCTATTACATATTTTAATTATTAGTGCTTTTTTTAACTATTAATTATTAATTTAATGGTCTAAAACTTTTCAATTGTCTACCATTCCATCCAATGGTATAGACTAGTACACAGTGACAGCTAGAGGAGTTGTTTTCAGAGGGAAACACGTTAAGGTGTAACTAGAATTTGCACCCGATGTTGCAAAGGAAACGTTGTAAGGCATAGAGTGGGAAGAATAGCAACATGCTAATGGACATTGTTGAAAGTAAGGGTAGATGATAATGAGTTACAATTGAAAGTGTTAGTTATGTGTATTTTGAATATGAATATTTTGTATATAATAATAGTGTATGAAGAATACCGACATGTGAATGAACATTGTTGAAAGTAAGAATGGATGATAATGAGTTACAGTGGAAAGTATTAATTATATGTATTCTGAAAATGGATATTTTGTAAATAATAGTAATGTGTATTTTGAATATGAATATTTTGTAAATAATAGTAGTGTGTGAAAGAATAGCAATATATGAATAGACACTGTGGAAAGCAAAAGTGGATAATAATAAGTTATATACTTGAAATTATTAAAAATTATTAATTATATATTATTTTGAATATGATTATTTTAGAATAATAATAATATCAAAATTAAAAACAAAGTAAAAGCAAAAAATTGTAATTTAAATGTGCATAAAGAAACTAGAGAAAAACAAAAGGGAAAATAGAACTTCTCTACATTGAAATAACGTGAAAAAATAAACTACAATACAATATACTACTCTTGCTTTATATAAAAGCACGGTCCATCCATTAGAATATTTTGTTCACAGCATATAAATAATGCATTTCTTTGCTTTTATGGAACATACAAAAAATACATGACCTTGCTTTTTTGGACGAGCACGATTCCACCACTGGAACACCACTTGAATATTTTGTTCACGAAACATGACCATGTGTTTCTTTGCTCATATGGAACATGGAAAACATATTATTATAACGTACAAAACATATGGATATATTTTTCAATGCATCTATGGAAACATGGAAATGCGATTAGGAATATTGTTTCCTTGTAACTTATAAAATTTCACGTTGCTTTTATCAAAACATACAATGCATGTGTTTTTATTTATTTATTTTTCTATATGCTTTTTCATTTCAATGTTTGAGATAAAAGGTTGACATATCGATGCTTAGCAGAAGCCATTTGAAGATGTCTTGATTTTGATTATGGTAGCACTTTTCTCAGCTCTTTTGCAAATTATCTAATCTATCTTCTGTTTATGTATTGTCCTCTTTACATGGCAAGCTGGAGAGGTTGTAACCCCACTCTATATCTTTGGGTGAACTCAAATGCCCCGTGAACAAATTAGAACATGGAAGAAATGGAGTGGAGTGACAACAACTCCAACTTGCCTCACTCCAGTCACATTGGAATGACCGAAAGGTGGTTTCCTTAACTTTTTGTCAAGGTTGATTGTGTAGATTTTGCATTTCAACTTGAGCAGTAGAAAGAGCAATGCAAAAATGCCATCCTTCATCACAATAAGATGAGTGGTTAGAGGATATCAGAAATCAAGTGACCAATGCATGTTAAATTAGAAGATTGGGCAAGTGTTCTTTGGATTGGTGATCATTGGTAAAATTGCAAGGAGGAAAATATATAACAATAAAAGCTCACTGTTTGGAGAACAATGAGTACACTTTGCCCGATATATATTTTCCTTGCAGTGATTCAATAGTTGAATTGGAGCTTCTGTGATCCATGTCAAGATTAAGAGAATTCTTCGGCTAAAATCAGATGATAAAATATTTGTTGACGTGTTTTGAACCATCTAGTGTGGTTCCTCATTAGGACAAGTTGAAGGATCGGATCTAGAATGCATGTTAAATAGTTAGAGCAAAACTTCCAACAACTATAATGTTGACTAGATAATGGCTAGATTGACTACCTAACGACTAAATTAGATGAGGGAACGACTAGTTGACAAGTTTTCTATCATGTGATTTTAGCCGAAGAATTCTCTTAATATATTTTCCTTCTGGCACTTTTACTGCTATATCTTTTACTTATGCCATACTCCCTTGACTATTTGTCTGGCTCAATTGTGTAGATTTTGATTTCAATTTGAGCTAGAGAAAGCAATGTAAGAATGTCATTCTTGATCACAACAAAAGAAGTGGTTGGAGGATATCAAAAACCAAGTGACCAATACATGTTTAGTCAGACGACCAGGCATGTGCTCTATGAATTAGCGATCATTGGTAAAATTGCAAGGTGGAGAAGATATAACAGTCTAAGTTCATTGTTTGGAGAATATTGAGCACACTTTGACTACTATATCTTTTCCTTCTGGCTCTTCTACTACTATATCTTTTCCTTTTGTCATGCTTTTACTTCGATATACTATATTCCCATTCCATTTTCATTAGCAAACACAATACAACTATAGTCCTGGGCACACCTCTCTCTCCATGAAGCTCAGCTAATCTTATACCTTTCGTGATGAAAAGTTATAGATTTCATTCCAAAAAGGTGCATCTGTTTGACAAATTTGATATGAAAATCAAGTTTATATCTAGAAAGTTTGTAGATACTAGGCATAGTCACTGCCTACCATGTAATCACATCCTCTGCATTTGTTCCTTCACTCAATAAAACATAGTGTAGTTTCTCACACTAACATCTATCGATTTATCTACATATATGACTGGCAGTCTCCACAAAATACAGGGCTCATAGGTAGCTAGGTCATTAAAATTAACACTTGAATTGATTTTCCTTTTGCAGGTTAGTGCACCCTGATAAGTGTTGCAATTTTAAATATCACCTATCATTACAACTATCAAACCATGTAATGGCATCCACCCTGATAAGTGTTGCAATTTTAAATGGCCAAAGAGGATGCATCAGCCCTATCACTTATGATTACAACTATTAAACCATGTAATGGCACCCAAAGACACTAGGAACATTTGCAAACAAAGATATGAATATCCATTAGGTACAATGTTGGTGATAAGGAAGTGCAAGATTTCTTAATAATTAGAGGTATGAGATATGGCTATTCCATATTTCTATTAGAAAGGAATAGATATATCACATGACACAGTTTTTACAGTGTTGTTTAATTACTCTATAACCAATTGTCTTTTCGGTGCTGTTTGTTTAACATGATCATTAAGATTACCAATTGGATTTGTTTTTCCTTTAGACTGAATAATTCATCCTGATAATCGCAACAACTTTATATAGCTAAAGAGGATGCTTTAGCCCTATAGCTATTAATTACAACTTTCAAACTATGTAATGGCACCCAAAGAGCTAGGAGGTGTAGGTATTGAAGGTGTATTTCTTTGCAGATCTTCTTCACTGATCACCTGCAAGAAGTGCCCAATAGTTAGAGAGGCCTCATTCATGGATATAGCAAACCATTGATACTTCAGGTTTCTATTAGAAAGAAATAGATGACACCTTGTTTTTACAGCTTAATGATAAGAAATAAGAAAGTTTGATGAGATAAACATTTGATTAGCTTTTGATTCAAAGATTAACATATAATCAACAATTTTATGGTGAAGAAAAAACCAAATAAGAACCTACAGAAGTTGAAGAACAAGACAACCATATGTCTAAAGATACCTTAAGTCAAAAGCCAGACACTTAATATATTTGCTCTTTTGAAACAAGTCTAGTCATTACAAAGATGTAATATAACTCTTCGCAACAAGAAGCTTCTCCATGCATGTATTTAGGTGCCAAAAAAATCACTTGTTATGGTATTTCAGCAACACCAACAAGGCATAAACTAACGAAGGTTTTACTTGCCACTATTCCCTACATGATCCATCCTTCTCATTACAATTCGAGCTACTGGTCTATCCTTCACTTTTTCTCTGAGAAGAAACCCACCAACTTATTATTCAAAATGCTTGATTGAGCTTACATGGTAAATTATCTTAATTCAAAAGAGACCGTAATTGGTTTTCACCTATGTTCATTTGGAAGAAACATCCAAGAATAAAAGCTAAAGAATGATGTCCCATTCAAAATTAGTGGGCCTCCTAATAACATTGCCAAGTATGCTTTCACTCACTCCCCATGAATTTAGATAAAAAAACATTCCAAAGAATAAATAATATTTTTTTTAAAATCTAGATCCATCTCCATAACCGCTAGACCCTAGCAAAGCACCTACAAAATCCCACTTAATTTCATCATACACTTTTTCAAAATCAAGCAGAGCTATACCTACCGAAATATCTCCATAACCGCTAGACCCTAGCAGAGCACCTACAAAATCCCACTTAATTTCATCATACAAGCAGAGCTATATCTTCCCAGATTTTAGGCTAAATTTTTGGGCTAATACGTTGCTTCTCAAACCAAAAATCAGGTTGTTCAAGACTTCGATCTGCACCAGAAAATCTCCTAGGTTATTAAAAGGCGATATATTCACTGGTCTTAAGGCATTATGCAAGAGCTTTATCTAGAATTTTGTATCACAGATTCATAGGGGGAAAAGGCATCCAATGCTTTGTTGAATTTCAATCTCCAAACTCAGAGATCAAAAATGAAAAAAAAAAAACTCTTATTGACCTCTAGTGAAGATTACCTACATTGGTTGATATTGATTAAACAAATTATCATGTTCCATTTGAATTCCATATATACTAGGAGACCTCTGATATATGGTTCCCTTCATGATTAAATGGCTTTTATGATTCCCACTATCCACACACAAGAGAAGTCTATAGATCTGTACCAAATATATAGATGAGAATCATAGTCAACATCAAATTCAAGAACATGAATCATTTAAAGCTTAAGGTTCTGTAATTTTCCATTGTTTTTGTTGTCAACATAGAACATCAATGAGAGATTTTGCAAAAATAAATAGCACATAAGAAAAAAAAATCATTGTTCCACTATCAATTTTTAGTCCATGAATAATGATTACAAGGTAAAAATTACCATATATGACTATACCTTAAAGTCAATATGTACAAGGGTAAGCCGTTGTGATGGAAACTCAAATATGTGCAAGGTAAATTTGATGGAAAGATATTCAAGCTTGTTCTTTCAATGGTCTCCTCACAGAAAATACTAATATGAGATGAGAACATATAAACAGTAACCTAGAATGTAGAATTTATACTATAACCTAATAGCTACCATTATCACTGGTTTTGATGCAGAGGCTTCCAGATTTGGATGCAGGGAAAGCTGTAAATGGACTAATCCTCCTTCTGGTCCTCCTCATCCTCTTGGCCCTCATCCTCCTGCAGAAAATGCGATGCTCCTCATCTTCCTGCATCAAAGAAGAAAGTATTTGCTCCGTGCACTCCACGACCCTCATCATCCTATAATAAAGAAGAAGGTGTTCACTCCCTGCCCTCTGTGGCCCTCCTCATCCTCCTACAACAAAGAAGAAGGTATTTGCCCCTCGCCCTCCTCTACAGAAAATGCGGCTATCTGCACGGGCACGAAGGACAGGCTAGGTAAGGTAACGATAATTAATTAAATTTTTAATTAACTAATTTTATTTTAATGTTTTTTAATTAAATTGGACGACAGACCATTGTTGAATCATTTAACAATGGATCTGACGATTAGGATTAGGACAGAAAGGTAGTTGGGGAGTTGATTTTAGAGAGAAACACCTTACCCGCGTAAATATAATAAATAACTAATAAAAATAATTTATAATTAATATTTCATTTATATTATAATAAAGAAATGAAAGGATGAGAATGAAAGTAAGGAATGAATATGTATTCTCTAAATTTTATATAAGAGTAAATGTACATAAGAGAGGTGTCCAGAAGAATATGGAAGTTTTAGTTGATGTTTAGAAATTAATATTATTCCACTTTAGAAGTAAAGAAAATATATCATATATGTTAGTTTTATTAAAGAAATAAATTAAAAAGTATTATTATTTTTATTTTAGTAATTAATATTTAAATTATAACTATAATATTTATTATAAATAAAATTATGAAAAAAATTTCTAACCTAAATTGAAATATCAAATTATTATGGATAAATATATTTAATGACATAAAATAATTTATAATATATATATATATAATATATATATATATATATATATATATATGGAAAATAAAAATTCGAAGGAATGAGAATGGAAGTAAGATAAGAAATATGTATTTTTTTTTTTTAATGTGAGAGTCCATTTACATGAGAGAAGGTAGGTATGTAAGTGGAGGAGAGTAAGTAAGTATTTTTTTTTAAATGTGCGAAATAATAAATTTACATAAAAGAAGGTGCGTAAGTGGTTGGACGAAAAACTATGTATGTATTTAAAAAAATGCATTTAATCATTTCACTTTGATTAAAGTGAAAAAATAAATAAGTATTTTTAAATATGTATTATTTCTATTTTGATTTTTAAAGTTGGAAATAAGAGTATATATATATATAAAAGTTAGAAATTTTTGTATTATAAAAAATATATAGAGTTTATATGTTTTAAGGGGTTTGGTTAGTGAGTTATAAGATTGAGCTAGAAGTAAAAAAAAGTTAGACATCAAAAAATTGCAACAACATTTTTTTGTAAGGGAAACTATATGGTCTCTTGGATAGTTTAAAGCATTAAAAAAACATGAAAATAATATAATGACAGAAGCCTCAAAAACACCAGAGTTTCATTGGTAGCCTAAGAAATTCCAAGATCTACCTGATGGGGTTCTCCTCGCCATGCTTGAGCTCATGAGGATCTTCCCATTCCACTAGTGTTGGTTTGTAGTAGTTATCATCATCGAATAGAGGGTGCTTAGTTGGAGGAGGGTGCCTGGTTTTCGGATGTTGCATTGTTGGTAGAGGGTTCCCTAACTAGTAGTTGGTGCACTGCTGACAAAGGATGGGTGATGTCGCCTTGGCTTCTGGTTTGTGCTCCCTTGCTGCTAGACATTCAGAGATCCTCAAGAATATTCTCCCATGGTGTTGCATTTTTGCCAAGGCCTAGATGAGGATTGGCTCTCAATGCTTCGTGTAGACTACTTATAGGGTCTGGTATCTTGTGAGGAAGTAGAATCCATAGGGCACTAAGAAGAGGATTTGTTCGCAGACGAGGAAGTATGTTGGATTTCAAGCCCCATAGTACCAGCAATAGCTTGCAGCATTGCCTGGGTGCAACTTACGTGAAATTCTAAGTCTCGAACACAACCCTCCAACACCATAGTGACATCTTCTTGGTCTATGAAGTCACGACCCAACGAATTGCATAGAGCCCAAACATTATCATCGGTGATACCCAACTCACGTGCCTCCAAGTCTCTAAATAAGTGTCGATAGCGACGGGGGATGCTATCATTGAATTGACTAGTTCACTGGCTATGCCAGGGAGGGAGAGGAAACTTGCCACTGCCTCTACATCCCTTGCAAGGACCGCCACACCATCTCACGATAGAAACTGCATATGTAAACTATAACCAACTATTTTGTCGTTTGTTACCTTCAACTATTTTCTTCCAACTCGTGTGCCTTTTGTCACCCATGTTTCTAGTCTTCTTAATATTCTCTGCGGGCAAGCCATTACTGTGATCAAGTAAACATGTGTACCAATACCTGATGAGTCATACATATCGAGTCAAGAAAAACATACCACCATCACAACTCATTTTGAATATACTTCTTTTACTTTCACCCTTAATATAATATAAAATATTATATATTTTTATAAAATATTATTATATTTAATATTATAAATTTAAAGTATATTTTACAAAATTTTTTTAAAATACGTTTTCTCAAAGGTGAATTAGAGTCCCCAAAAAAAGAGAGAAGGAAAAAATGTGCAATTTAAATACAAGTGTTTATTGTGCCCCTTCTCCTTCATCATCAGCATTGAATATGGCACGAGATGGTCAACATAACATGACTATTGGTATATGTTATTCTAAAATATATTTTATAAAGTTTTATGAATCTATATTTTGTGTAAGATTTTGTTATAGTTATTTTCATCAATTTTAATTTGTATTTTATTAGTTAAGATTTAATTATAAATAAAGTGTATTTATTTATTTATTTTATTTAATAAGAAAAAATAGTTGTTTTTATGTGGTGTATGAATTTTAGATATTGGTGACCATAATGTCCACAAAATAATTGTATTAGACAAATTCACTCAAAGGGATCACTTATTGTTGGCTTAACCATAGAGTTTGACTCTGAGATCGTCGAGAGAACTAAACTTGTGACCTCTCAATAGCAAAGTTGCTTTTACAATGAGGACTCAACCAATTATGCCAATCCTCAAGGCTATAAGAAAATATTAGTTTAATAATTAAAATATAATAATATAATTTGTGTTCCATCACATTATTTTTGTAAGTTGAGATGTTTCTATTAATCTGAAAATTAACAACGTTGATTACATTTTCTTAAAAACCTACCGGCCTCACTCTTACAAGATTTATTGGCCAATAGGTAGATCCCCAAACAAATAGATAATTGCCAAAATAGTATAAGAAACCAAAAATTGAAAGGCCAAATTATACTAGAAGATGTTCAAAATTAAAATACACCCGACAACCATTAAGCATCAGAGTTGAATAAAGTGGGATGATTAGGAACAGAGCCTGGAGATGGAGGAGGTCTAAAGTTATAGTGAATGTGTTTTTCCATATGGGCCATCCTTCCTTCAAAGCGGTCCAACTTCTCTTGTATGTGCCACTGCCCTCTCTAAATGATAGCCAAGTGATCTTGCATTTTACACTGATTATGTCGTAGATCATTCATGAAATTGATGAAAATATTTCGATCATCATGTCAATCCTTGCTAAATCATTACAAAAGACAAATTACATGACAAAGATAGCTATCAAGAGTCTCCAAAGAAGGGGCCTGAACTTCACTTCCAGGTGGCTAGGGTTTGTGGGGTCAACCACCTCATCTTGTGACTTTCATGTCAGCCACACTTCCTGACCCCCTTTCTCACCCAACCATGATAACATGGCATATCTACCTGACCAACAACTCAAATAACATACATAACTCTTTTGCCTACAACCCATCGAGTAACAATTACATCAAAGCCCCAAACCCTTATGTTCCGCTGCTTGCATGATGAGAATGTATGGTGGAGAGAGACCCACCACCCCCCCCCCCCCCCCCCCCCCCCCCTCCCCTCTCTCTTCGATTGTACCTCCAACTCCAAAAATATAGCAACACACAATCAACCAAGTAAGCGTAAGATATAAGCCAATTGACAAGCTTCAAACCCCCAGATTTGACCCTAGACCCATTAGCACGTTTCCAAACAAGCCCAACAAACACCAAACCGTTCCAAAGATGAAGAAACCCTACCAGCCAGATATTCACAACAATTTTAACTCAATATATCCCACCTCTAACTTGATCGACCTAGGAAATAAATTTCCTTGGATTTCTCTAAATGAGATTCTCAAACCACCACTAGTACACATAAGGCATGAAAATCTAACCCATACAAAAATAGAGTGCCACCATAATTAACTTTTAAAAACGAGTACCCCCACAAACAAAGGAACCACCTGAAGACTCTAGAAGCTGAGTAAGGAAACCAAGCTAATAAATTATAGTTCCATACCTTTCGTTGAACTAGAAAAGTTGATGATGATTACGGTAGGAAATCCAGCATGCACCAGACACCAAGGTGTAATTCTACCTCACAAACTCCGTGAGATGAACTATAGCATATGATGCCAAGGCACCAAATGTGCAACCAATAAACTAATGTTCCTTCAAATTTTTCGCCCCAAGCACTAGATCTAACTCCTTATGTCCCTGCTCCCAGTCTCCCAATAGAACATTCCGTCTAGAGCTTGGCCTTCTACTCTCATAAAAAATGGCTACCTCAATTTACCTCACATCCCATACTGCCTTCAAAACCATGAAGCTCACATGAAATACTCCCTAAGTACTTCACCAACGTAATAAACACAAGCATGATGCCTTCCCATGAATACAACAACCCACCACATAAGAGATTTCAATGCCACGCAAGACTGCATGGTAGCAAGGTGCCACACCATCCCTTCTAGTTAACATGAGGGTTGATGGAGTGGCGAGCACTTGCACCATTCCCAAGGCTTTCTAAATTCGTCACCCTAATGGGGGATTGCTCCACATTTATTAATAATTAAATTTATTTATTTATATCTAAGAAATTTAGAGAAAATTTATCTAAAAATTTAGAAACCTTGGCGAACCTTGCTAGTCTCTAATGATGCAAACTATTATATATTGGTGATATTTTTATAAAAAAAAAAATCACAAATTTTCTAATAATTTTATATAGCTTCTTTTATAAAGTTTGGTGATTTCTAAAGATAATTTTTATACCTATAAAATTTGGGCAAATCATTTTGAGGAAAAAAATGAAAATGGCGATTTTTTTGTTGTTGTGGAAAAACTATGGAAAATAATTCACCCGTGAATATTAAACCCCTAAAATTTCCGCAAAATTTTTAAAATAATCTATCATCTATATTTTTGTAATATTTCAACTAATTTAATAAATAAAATGTATACTTGTCTATACAAAATAGAATAAAATATGTACTTAATATACTATAGTTAAAAATTAATTATTATATATATATTATATATATAATATATAATATATATTAATATATATATTATATTATATATAATATATATATTATATCAAAGTTAGAAGCACAAAATTGTTAAATCATATCAAAATTTTCTTTATGACACAATGAAAAAAAACCATAAATCAAAGTAATACATGAAAAGGAAAACATTATATAGATTAAATTTATTGGATGGAGAATAGTAAGATTTAGAGGTAATTATGAAGAAGTTGTCTCAAATTAATATAATACCAATTTAGATTTACGTTTAACTCTAGGTCTATTGAGAGTTTAAAGGGATCAAATCTCTCAAGTTGTAGATCTTTTTTTTGAGTGTAAAATTTGGGGAAAAGTTTGCACCTCAAGAAATTTGATCCATCTCCGGAGTTAAGATGGATCTAAGTTGGTTTACTTAATTTCTATAATTTGGCCAAGTCAAATTGTTTAAATAACATAACACAACGTTACAAAATATCTTCCATACTAGACTTCTTATTAATACTTTTTAAAATATTACATGTCAAATTTATATTAAACATTGAAAGAATTACAAATCTCTATTATTAATAGTTTTTAAATATTATATATAAACTCTATATTAAGAATAGAATAAATTACACATCTCATTAACAATGGAAAGTGGAAAATATAAGCATTTTTTAAATTTAAACTATTTTATTTTTCTGTATATAAAGTTGATATAAAATTATGTTATTTGTAAATGATGGTAATTTTTTATTATTATTAATATAGTTTTGTTTTAATGTTAACATGTCAAGTGAACATAGAAATGAATTGCACATCATGTTTGTATCAATAATAGTATTTATACATGTCCATTTTCCCAACTCCATATTAATAGTTGAAGAAATGACATATCTCCCTCATTTAAAAATAATATTAATTATTTATTTTTTTTTACTTTCAATTATTTTTATCTCTTTAGTTTTTTTCATCTTCCAATTAGGCCGTTGTCTATATATAAAGTTTGATGTAAATATAAAATGGAAATATTGGGTATTTTAATTATAACCAAACATTGATTTTTTTTGTTATTTAGTATTTTGTTTTTTTTTTAATTTTGTATTGTCCAATAATTATTTTGTGTTTTAAATGTATTGCATTTGACAACATTTCTAAATATTAGTTATAGAGCACCTTCCAGTAACAATAAGTCACATTATATATATATTAATATATATATATATATATATTATGTATATAAGCTTTTTTTAACAATACTAAATAAATTAGTAAAAAAAATAATTGCATAATAATAATAATAAGGCTATTGCCATTCTAGACACCAAATTGTATATTAGACCCCCATATTTATGGGACAAGGGATACACTCATGCACATGGATTTCACTGTCAAATAAAAAAATAAACTAGCTTAAAGCTATCTTAAAATTTGATCTCTCAAGCATTGAGAGGTATCAAATTTATTAATGTGTATTTTTTTAATATGATAAAATCAATACATGACATGGAATTAAATGATAAAAAAAAAACAGATGTTAAAAAATTTGATCCCTTTTGATGCATAATAAATATGGTTTAAAGTGGATCTATGATGTTTATTTTTTCTTTCAAAAATTTTATATTTATGTAGTGTTTAGATAATATATAATATGTTTTTGTAAATCAATAATCTGGTATATTTTTAATATATTTTGATATATTGTTTTGAAAATATCTATTATAATTTTGTTGTTATTAATAATGTAATCATGAAAATGTTATTTTCAATATTGTTTATTATATAAGAGTTTTATTTTACTTATTTATTTATTTTCTTCGCTTTTTGAAATGGTAAAATTTATTAAAATTTAATTATTATTGGAGTGTGAGAATAACTCTTTTATTGTATTGCCATCTGAGGTGTCATTATAAGGATTCAGAATTCTCCCACATGATTGGTGGAAGCCATGCGAAATCACACTTTACAGGGAAGACATGGTTTTTGGAGTTCGCTAGGTGGGTGCAAGAGATTTGATGGTTCACTCATGTCATATGGAAGGTGGTTCTACATTGATGGTTTCATAGTGATGATAAAATAGGAAATCATAATGGGAATTGGGTTCTCTGTGCTTATAACCAATGTTATTGGTTTACGAGTAGTCATTATGGTTGAAGTGGGTGAATGAGCTAGTTTAAGGTATTGGTAAAAATTGTCAAAAAAACTTTCGTTACAACATCCATTTTTGATAGCAGATGTTTTAGTAGAGTTGATAATGAAACTTCATCACAACTAAAAAAATTATGGGTGGTCGGAGGTTTTAGTGGATTTTTTTTGCAATGTGCTTAATAGAAAAAATAAAAAATAAAAAAATCGGTGCGCTTAATAGAAAAAAAGCACTGGTCCGCTAACACTATAAAAGCACCAGTGTTGTAAATTTAAATAAAAACACTGAGACGTTGAATGGAAACAACATCAATGCGTGGAAACTATACTGCCTCGATGCTTATGTCTTAAACAAATACCCTGGGAAGTACTTTCTAGGAACCACACTAGGGCAGATAAAAAAATTATGCAGACTTGATGATTTTATTTAAATTTACGATGTCATTGCCTATGTATTGTACAAACGCACCAGTGTGCTACTAATATAAAAGGACCAATGTTGTTAATTTGAATAATGCACCAGGGGTGGAAACAATATTTTGGAGCATCGGGGGATAGGTTCTATGAAAGCACTGGTGCTTTTTGAATTACAATGTATTGGGGCATTAAATGCAAACATTGTCAGTGCTTATAGAGTATAACACCCAAGTGCTCATTTATTTTTGAATGCCCTGGCGCTGTAATTTTTAGGAAAGACACCCAGTCATGCTAAAAAAGTCTTTCCCGACCAATGCTTTTACATACAATTATGCACTAGTGCATTTTTTTACAAACGCATCGAGATTTTGTACACGATACCATTTTTTATTATTATAAATATCGTCTTTGAAAAATTTGTATTCAGAGTGGTGCACATTAATATACGATGTCCTAATATCCATTTTCTCTTTTTTAGAAACATCGACCCGTGACAGTGCAATTATTGTGATTTTTTAAATCCATTATTCATTGAAAAGTCGACATATATCTTATAAAAATATTCATATACATTATTTTTTGATTAGTGCATTTGTATATGATATTTGGATTAATTCGTTATATCATCAGATTTCACATCTCTTCGTTATAATATTTAATCATTCATCTATTTAATTTGTGGTACAACATTTCACAGCAACATCGGACAACACAATTGAATAAATTAAAATGTATTTTATTATATATGAATAAGGGGCACTTTGTCATACAAAATGGGGATAATTATTGGTAACCCTTTGTTTTTCAATTGGGACGCTATGTCCATTACATTAAACAAAATGTCTGATTTTCACAGACAATTATTTCAAAAAATACAATAGCTTTCATTGATATCCAAATATGTCATTATTCTTTGCTAGAACTGTTGTTAGTATTGTTCGAGTTACTTCGATGACTTGGTTGATTTGGATAGATGTTTTGTTGGTTGCATCAATTGTTTTCGTCTTCTTCTTGTTCCACCTGCAAACATAAAAATAAAGTATAATGAGTGTATTTACATTGGTGAAAATAATGAAAATTGAAATAAATAATATACGTCAATGTAAATCGAATAGTAATGTACCAAAGCAAGAACTGAGTCATGAATTGTACACACAGTTTCAAAACCAAGTTTCATGCTTTGTTGCAACAACTCTTATGTTGGCATAGTTCCATACTTTGTTTCCCACAAGTTTTATATCCCATAATAAATCATAGATCTAATATAAAGGATTATTTTGTTCTATTAATTATAAACTCAGAGAAGTAAAACAACACAGATACTTACAAAATCCACAATTAATTTTTGATATGCCAACATATACTCACAACCCATATTTAACCCAATGTCAATCAATTCTTCAGATAACTCTTCTTTGTATGTTAGAACCTATTTAAATATATTCAAGGATGGTTGTAAAAAAACTTAAAACATACAAAAATTAAATCTTAAGTTCTTCTAAGGAAATGTTAACATTTACTCACAAACTTTGATGTCAAACATTTTTTTCTTCCTTGCCAGCTTGTTTTGTGTGTTGAATGGGTTCCATTTTGTTTTGTTTTCTGTGAGAAAATACTTGAAAATTAATATTTAATGCTAAATTATTTGTTTATATGTACCGAATACAAAAATTATATGGTTACATACATTTGAAACACGTTGTTGTTGAGATGGCTCTTCTTTGACCCTCTCCTTGTACATCTTTTTTGATGTTTCTATTAGCATGTTTTAGGTATCATCTCATTGATCCTTTTGTATTTTCATAATCTTCCTGAAAAAGTAATAAAATATTTTTATATTGATATATAAAAACTAAATATAACAAAATTGATATTAATAAATGAATGTTTTGTAGTAATATATACATATAATTCGAGAAAATCATTTTAATTAGGAATATTACCTTTTGAATGATTCTTTTTTGTTGTTGTATGTTTTTTCTATTGCAATTCTGACAAGCCTCATTAACCATTGCTCTAGAATATTTTCCTGTAGTTTTAATAACTTGGTTCTTGGAACCATTGGATTGATTTTTGTATTGTAATTGGAAATATATCTATACGTTCATTCCATTATATCCCTCATAGTTCTGTAAAAAAACTTCCCCCTTTGATTAAACTCCAACACCACTCCAGATGAGCTAAAAGTCAATTCATCGTCATTTACATGTTCTATATTTTTTTTTATGGAATGACATTCTTTTCCTTTGTTGTTGGTTTCTGTAAAACATTAAACATATGTGAATTAATATATTCTTTGAAAGATGTTATCTAATATTCTTAAGTATATTATTAATGAAAATTCAAAAGGAAAGAACTCATATTGAATAGTATTTTTTCATTCATCTTATTCATCCTTCTGCAATTTTTCCATCGACTTTTACGCTCTTTTGCACTTAGATCAGAAATAATATTATTGAGCTTTCTCATTTTGTGGCTCCACGTGATACACATTAACCAATACATATTAGTTGAACTTACATATAGTTCAAACATATTAATTTTGTAAGGAATTTACAAATAACATTCATTTTCTCTTTTTTTTGGATGTGTTATTATCGTGTCGATCATTGTTTTTGCTACTTGACCACTTCTGAGACATTCTTTTATGAATATACAACATGTATCATTTAATAAAGAAGTCATTAGATATATTTTATAAATAAATCACATAATTTTCAGCCAAAAAGAGCTCTAGAAACCAGTGCGCTTGTGTCAATAAATGCATTGGGCGTTTAATTATTAAGCACCGACAATGAAAAGTATTTAAAAAAAAACTTTAAATTATGACGGCACATTATATAAAAATGGGGCACCGATGCATTATTCTTTAGTAAACGCACCGAGCCTTTAATTATTGAGTAGTGAAAACAAAAATTAATTTAAAAAAAAAAAAACTTTAAATTATGACGATGTGATATGTAACAATAAAAGAACGTATTTTTCCCAGTGGGTTATATACAACATGAAGCACCCATGCGTTTTATAAATCATAATGCACCAGTAAATGGAAGTTTTTTTTAGAAGGGATAGGGTTGATAAGGTTTGGATCTCATTCAACAACTGGTCCCCATGTTTTACATGTGAAATAGCTTATTTATAGTAATACACAAACCCCTTAAATCTAAAATACCTAAAATTAAAAGCCCTAGTTGTGAAGGGGTAGAGGGAGTTAAACCCTAAGGTGAAATTTTGTAGTCACATAAGCAAGATAAAACAAGAGTTTAAGGTAAGTATTGAATTTGTTTTTTTTTTTCTCAATTTTAATTAAATCTATATAGGAACAAAGATTGTAAAAAAACTATTAGTAAAATGAATAGTAATTTTTTTACTATGTAGGGTTTTTATTTTTTCTGAATTTTAATTAAATATAAAAGAAATTGTAATTTTTTTTAGTAAAATCAATAGTAAAATTTAATTTTTTTACTATGAAAGGGTTTGAGTGAATCACCATACCCTTCAAATTACTATTTTCTACATAGTTGATATTTTATTTCAAAGTATTATGTGGCCCCACAATGTTCCCAATATGTCTTTCATGCAAATATCTCTCTTTACTTAAATCTAACAGAAATTGTAAAATCAACAGAAAAAATTTAAAAATTTTACTATTTAGAGTTTTGAGTGAATCACCATACCTTTCCCCTTCTTATCTTCTAAATAGTTATGTTGTTTCAAAGTATTATGTTGCTCTAGTTTATCTCTCTTGAAAATCTCTCCCATGAAATTTTGGGAGAATTAATGAAATGGTAAATAACTTCTTACTATTTAAAAGAATTTATGAAAACAAGATTTTCAAAAGTTATTTAACGTTCATTTTTCAATTAGAAAAAACCACTTGTTTTTTTTCACCTTTTCTGAATGTTGGTGTGTTTTTATAGAAAAACTCACCATCATTTAAGATAATTTATCAGTGCACTAAATTTTTATAACACACTGATATGATAGAATTCCTTTTTTTATTTTCCAAATCTTGGAAACTAGTGCGGTTATTATTTAGATGCCCCAGTGTTGTTATTAGTGAAACACATCGATGTGATTAGTTTGAGAAGCACACCGATATCATAAAATTCCATTTTTTTTTTTTTTTTTTAAGAGATCCTAGAAATTGGTGTAATTATTATTTAACGCACCGATACAGTTTTTATTGGAATGCATCAGTGCAATTAGTGTTAGAAGAGCATCGATATGATGGAATTTCCTTTTTATTTCAAAATCCTAGAAACCAAACACATTGGTGCTATTATTATTAAACGCAACTGTGGATTTAAGTTTACAAGAGCACCTATATGCTTTAAAGGTTATCTGAATTTTTATTTTAACATAAAATTACATATTCATCTTAAATTATCCTTTAGGATGCATCCACATGAGTTAAAATAGTTCATAGTATACAATTTTCACTTAAATTTTCCTTATTCTTTAAAAATGGTTTGAAAATTATATTCTAATTCAAATTGTGGTTATATGGTTCATGAAATTAATTTGAGGTATGTACACAAAAAATTATTGCTAATTTTGCTCAAATGTACAGAGAAAATATCATAATATCTAAATTTTTATTTTAACATAAAATTACATATTCATCTCAAATTATCCTTTAGGATGCATCCCCATGAGTCACAATAGTTCATAGTATACATTTTTCGCTTAAAGTTGCCTTATTCTTGAAAAATGGTTTGAAAATTATATTTTAATTCAGATTGTGGTTATATGGTTCATGAAATTAATTTGAGGTATGTACACAGAAAATCATTGCTAATTTTGCTCAAATGCAGAGAGAAAATATCATAATATCAAACGAACAATTCTTCAGATTCTAGCTCGTTCTATATTACTCAAAGTCCTTCATGGAGTTCTCCCTTTCCATTTCCAATAAGTTTAGATTTATATATATTTCAATTATGTAATTGATTTTTTTTATCCATGTCAATTTGAATAAAAATGTATCCAAATTTGTAGGATCTTCATTTAGAATCGAGTTCAGATGCATAAATTATTCCCCCATTTCAAAAATGTCAGAAGCTCTTATCATTAGCAACATATCGCAAGAAATTGGTAGATGAAAATGGGCAACCACTTCACCCTCTCAATTGGAACATGGAATCTTCCAGTCACAATCTTGGGTCAACGATGGTAATGACTTTTTGGTATAATGTAATTTCAACAAACCAATTGCATTGTATTTACTAATATCATTGTTGTGCTAATGTTCAATTTTTTTTTTGAAATTAAGATTCTAGTGATGATGGGCCCACCTACCATCTTCTAGAGCACCCCACTACAATTTAAAATTGAAAGAAAGTTGCATTAAGAGAAAAAATCGGAAAGGAAGCATACAAAGAATGGTTGAATCAACCACCTATTCAATTCCCACTACATCCAGATTCATCTATTAGGAATGAATACAACAATAGTAGTTCTTCATCACAAGTTGGAAATGGAGACAATATAATAGAGGTTGATATGGATGATTACTTAGTGGATATGACTACCATGGAGGCAATGTTGTTAGATGCGTTCTAGAATGATGAGCTAGGGGATGATGCTTATGTCACTGATACCTTATTCAAAAGGCTAAAATCTGCTTCCACCACCCCTCTCCTTGGACGTGGTAGTCAGTTAAAGTCTACCCAGATAGGGACAACAATCTTATTGTACAAATTGAAAGCAAAGTTTGACATGTCGAATGGCTATTTCTCAACAATATTGAGGTAATTGACCATGATCAAGTCCCTTATATTTTGAGATCAAATATTGTCACACAATCAACATTAAAAATGGTTGATTTTATGAACATTAAATATTGACATTGTACATTTCTATTTCCCACCAATTGCAGGTTCTTCAAAGATAAGGTTCTTTTGAGTGATAATGTCGTTACGATATCTGCAAATACGCAAATAAATTGTTGAAAATGTTGGGTGTAGAGTACTTATTATATCATGCATGTTCGAATAATTTTATTCTATATAGAGGAGAATATGTAGAAAAAGAGATATGTCTAAAATGTGGGCATGATAGGTAGCATAAAAAATAAATAAAGGGTAAATCACATGGTCCTCCTTATAAGATATTGAGGCACATGTCAATAATCCCAAGTATTCAAATGCTCTTTTGTTGCAAAGTATCAACTATCTTGCAGGGATATCATGCCTCACATAGAAGTGAGTCGAGAGTTATGTGAATCCCAATAGATTCAATAGCCATGAAGCATATAGAGGATACATGGCCCAAAAAATTTAAGGATGAATTATGAAGTCTATGACTCAGCATAGACATGGAGGCATCAACCCGTATTCCCTAGAAAACACCAACTATTTTATTTGGCCTGTAGTAGTGATCACTAACAATGTCCCCCCATGGTTTTTTGTGAAGAATGAACATCTTATGTTAGCTCTCACAGTCCCTGGTAGAAGACAAGTGAAGACTATGGATGCCTACTTACAACCATTGGGAGATGAATTGAAGGAATTATGAGAAGGAATACATGTATATGATCAATCAAAACCCATCGTAATAGAGAGGAGTTTTAGTTGTACGACATATGTGCTTACACCATACATGATTATCTAGGTTTAGGAGTTTGATTTGGTAAATTACATGTTTATTTATTTGTTTATATACGTAACAATATTGTTTCACATATTAATTTAATTTGATGCAATTGTTCCAATGTTCATGATTGCTAACGTGCCTTGTATTATACAATAATTTCACAGGTCTTGTAACAAAAGGGTATCATGGATGTTAATGTTGTGGACCTTGTCTGAAGGCTAGGTGGCCCAAACACTTATGAAATATAGTGTATGATTGCTCCAAGGTATTCTTCCCAAAAGAACACCCTTACAGAGGAGCAACATTTGCGTTCAATGGTAAACCAGACAGAACCCAAAATCCTACATTAATGACACCGGCTGAATGGCTTAGAGCATATGAGGGAGAGAAGGAGAAGGGGATTACTTAAATGTTCGATTCAAATGGGGAGCCTATGTTCGATGATCCAGAATTATTTGACACCTATGTTGAGAAATTTCCCATTAGGATGAAAAGAAAATATGTCTTTTATGAGCTCCCATATTGGGAGCATCTTAAGATTTCCCACTTACTGGTTCCCATGCATGTATTTAAAAATGTTTCATCTTATTTATGGAGGAACATATCATCAAAATAAAATGACACATTAGCTGTTAGGAGAGATCTTATTTCTTCAAAAAATAAAAAGAAACATTGGCCAATACAAGAAAGTAGAGGAGAGGCTGGTCCCTCTTGATCTTTCAAAGAAGGTGATGTCCGATGGATTTTAAAGAAAAATGGTATGTCTTTGGAAAAGGAAATTATAATGGGTGTGAGGGTGCCTTCTTTATATGGGTCTTCACTATGGAATTGCTTCGTTGTGGAAGACCATTTGTTAGGGTTGAAATTGCATGCCCATTTTAACATTCTATGAGTATGTATGTCAAAAACGAGATTTTATTATTTTTTATTATTTTTATGCAATGGGATAAAATATAATTAATTTTTGTATGTGTTTACTTTGTAGTGTCATTATCCTCTGCTTGTGCATGGGTGTGTGAACCATGACTTACCCCAAGACCTATGATGTTCCCTATGTAAATTATCTACATTTGTACATTGGATCACATCAAAGGAGATTCATATGGTTAGCATTCCATGGTGGCGTCAAGAGATAGATGAGATTGTTTGTATGTTTGAGAAGGAAATGCCAATGAGTTTCATGGACCTGCAGATTCATATTCTAATTCACCTAATGGATGAGGTTGAATTAGTTGGGGTGGATTCTTATCATTGGGCATTCTACTTCGAGAGGTACATAAAGAAACTGAAAATTTTTGTTCATCAAAAGGCAAAACCCAAGGGGTCTATCGCAGAGGAGCACATATCATACGAGTCTTTATATTATTCCAGTGATTACATCAAGCATATCGACAACACACTAGGTGCAGTGGTTTGGGACGAAGAAAGGGATGAAGACAAAAGAGAAGGATATCTTCTCCAAACGAATGGAAAAAGGTGCATGATAAAGATTAAATGACCTATCATTTGTCAAATTTATACACAATAAGTATTCAAACTTAACTTCATAATTAGTTCATATTTTGATCTCATATGTACTATATATTTTGGTTTGATTTCATCAATGAATTTTGAAATTGAAGCCATCAAAAAATTCATTCTTTACAATTTGGAAGCAACCCAATCGTGGGTCACATTGTTCGAACAAAAGAGGAGGAAATGGGATAGTGACAAGAAATAATTTAGATGGTTGAATGTTAGAAGTGTGACTTATCCTGATCAATTAAAAGAAAATATGCCAATGATATGCACTAACAGTTGGGTTGTTCATCAAGTCAGAGAGAAATACGGTGCATCTGATCATTACCCACGTGCTAAGGAGGACATGCTAAACATTGAGATTGGGTGCAACGACTAAGTAATAATATCTTTCTATACATTTTTTACTTCATAATGAACCTTTGAATTGTAACATCTATATTTTATATATAATTATGTTTGGGTTATTAGACAAGTGACGCAATGATTTTTTCACTTGTTTATAGGTGCATTTGTTCCCATCCATGTGGGAATACGGACATCATTTTTGCACGGAGGATGTCGATGATGGATGCATGACATAATACGGTGGAGTGGAAGTCAAGTTTAACCAATCTAGTGTGCTATCCACCACGATAAAAACCTAATACAAGGGATGTTAGGTTATGTCGGAAAGATACAAGAGATCATTGAAGTGGACTTTTGTTTGTTCCAATGTGTTATTTTTAGGTGCAAGCGGTGGGACACCTTTGATTGGAATAATTTAAAGGAAGATCGTGATAATGGGTTGATATCTATCAAATCTATTAAGATGCGGCATGAATCTAGCAAGCCTTATATTTTCCCCAAACACTGCAATAGGGTGTTTGTTTTACCCAGATGTGTTGGATAGGGATTGGTGGTCTGTATTAAGACATGACCCTAGATCAAAACATATTTCTGAGAACAAATCTTATCATGCCAAGTGAGGAAGATAATCAGGGTGATGAAAATGGAGAGTGATATGTACTTGTGTTATTTCATCATTTATACTATTGTTGTATGTTTTAGTTTTCTTTATTTTTCTAATTATATTATTTTTTATCCGTATTTTTGGAATTTTATATAATTGGTATTCCTTTCTCAAATGACATTGTGAGTATCAATCTAAAATAACACACAAAGTGATACAAAATGGAGAAGGAAAATTATATATATGTTATATATGTGTACTAAAAGGCCTACTAGAACCAGCGTCAAAGTTTTTCAATATAGTAAAATAACCTCCCTTATTTTCAGTATCCAACATATCTCCATAAATATAAATGTTTAAAACATGATTTACAATATCTATGAGAATAAGGATTCAAGTTGACAATCCTTCTCTTCCTATGAGAAGAATATCCTCAAAATGTGAATATAGGGAATTTGGAAACATAACATTGAAGATTTAATCTAGAAAGGTTAACAATAGCACTCCATGATTTCGATAAAATAAGTTGGTTTTTCCATACTTGACATAAAATGGTTGAGATGAAGGAATTAAAGATAAGTAATGTATAATTATGTGTTAGATATGTATTGGTTTATTAATCATTTCACATGTTTTCTCTTGAAGTTTATATCAAAATCAATATAAATCATGTAGTGATAAATCTATGAGGACTTTAATAATGAAAAATTGTGTATTAATATGTAAGGTTAAATTCTTGACATGAGAGGTAAACTCATTTTTACTATATTTAAATTCCAGTTCTTCCAACATTATATAAACTAAAACAATGTCTTATGTGCAGGAGTAAAATGTTTATTACATTTTCTTATGGACCATAAGAGATATATTTGGGCTTACACGGATCTTGTTTTTTGTAAATTCAGTAGTAGATATCTATTAATAGCAAAGAAAGAAAGTTTACATTTGACCAAAAATATTACGTTTCCACCATTTCCTCATTTCTTTCTAGAACAATATTATGGTTGGACATGTCTAGAACTATGAAAACCAAAAGTATAGTGGAGGCGAAAACAAGCTTTTGTACCTAGCCCGTTTTGCCACTATAAACTTAGACCAATTGGATACTACATACTAGAAAAGAACAATATACTATGAATCGTATACATATATGTGTCACAAAAGAGACAAAAAATTGACCAATCACAAGAGAGGCCCAATTTCCATCAAATAGACCAGCAACCTGATTTCTCTTTGGACTCTTTAGTCCATAATTATGACTAGTGATGTGGTAGTAGAGTTGGCTTAAGGGGAGGCTTGACTTGGATAATTGATGACTACAGGTCCTTCGTGGTGCTCATTTGACTCAGTGTCCGAGTCTAAACCTACATAGCATTCCGAGCGAGATAATTGAACAACTATATCACCCAAGTTGTATATGATCTCCTTGAGAATGTCTTGGTGTATTCTTGACTTGCAAAGAGTTTATAGTTGTCTACTTGTTGTCTTTGATAACCATGCTGAGAAGAGTTTCCATTTGACAATGATGAGTGATAGAATTAAGGAAATAGATCCTTCACCTACGAAACTTCCCCGGATATGGAATCCACATGAGGCTACTACCTCCAATATTCGAGTCTAAAAAGTAAGCATGATCTCCAAATTCCTCAACCTCTAATTGAAGAATTTCTTTTCAGACCTCCAAGTGTGCCGCTTTGAAATAGTTGGCAATTGATTCCCATCTAAATAACCTCCTATGTTGTGATCAAGAGGACCTTGAGGCATATCCTTTGCAACTAGTAGTATGTAACCTTTGCACCATGAGAATGACAAACTTGTCAAACAAATAGCTACTACCTATGGTTGAAAGACTCAGTTGAGAGGACCTATAGACGAGATAGAGACATGAGGGACAAATGTGGTATAGGGGACGTAATGGTGGTGAAATGACTTTAAAGGTTAAGTTACTGCAACTATCAAAGACCCCATTAAAGATATATGGAGAAGGTCCCTGGGTACCACACTCCACAAACCAAAACTGGATAAGAAAAGGAGATCCCTGTAGGATCCAAGTTTTTAGGAGCTACCGAGGGAAGGATTTCAACAAGTTTAAACAAGGTTCCAAACCCAAAATTATGGAGAAAAAGAACAAAAAACATTGACCCATATGAGAATTAAACATTGTAGTGTGAGACAGGAGAAAACATAAATGATGACTGATGGCTAGTAAATGAAACCCCGTCAACCCAACTTTTACAAATATAAATTTACCTAATCAATAATTACCCAAGTTTAAATTTGAGAGAATAGTTTGACCAAAGGAAGAAAGAGACTAAACTTTACGAACATAATATGTAAACAATAGATTGATAAATTAATCGATTTCCTAATTAGCTCCTAATAGGGATTGACCATATCGAAAATCAATCTTTGAACTTTAAAGAAAGAAACTGATAAATAATACCTCCACCAAGATAGTCTTTAACCATAAAAGGGAGGTCCTTAAAGAAAATTCTCCTATAATTGTGAGCACTATAAAACTATTGGCTAATTACAGAGAGTGTGTTTGTAAAACAACCCCTCCGCCACCCTGATACCATTGCCATGCAAATATATGGCAACCCAAACATGAGAGGATGAGCATGTGAGTCCATTGTTAGCTAGATGTAGAGAATGAAACTACTAGGTTTCCTTAAGATAATATGAGTCATACATTTTTCATTAATGAGCATACCTTGGCTATCATACGAGAAAGCAGAGGAATCCAATCTGCCATGAGAGGGACAACCTCTCTCCGAACTGACAATAAGGATTGAATAACCAAGGATTATACCAAACAAAGGGGTTGATGCTCAATTCTGCAAACATTCAAGGCACTTCGAATACCACATTTATAGACCTTCAATCGATACAAACTCTTTCCATGCTTGTGTCCTACTCCACCAAGTTTAATGCTCATCACTACCATCGAGAACTGCGACCTTGTTGGCCACCCAAATTTTATGCATGGTCATTATTGTTGGCATTATGATACAAGTGTTGTCCTTGATGGAAAATCACTCATAGGTCAGTTTAGTTTTGATGAGAGGCAACCCACAGTGTAACATATCCATTCAGATGTAATAGGGCATTGGTACAGAAGAACAAGAAGATGGAACTAAAGTCAACTAATCAAAATGAAGAAGTTGAAGGTAAAGAATGGTGAAAAGCAATTTAAGATGTATACACAGGTCCACTTAGTCAAAATAGCATATACACGCAGGCCCACACAATAAAAAACGCGTATATGTATACACGCACTCCGCAAGAGGAAAAGCGTGTACATGTTGGAAAATCAAGGAATTTAAAGAGTAGAGAATATCAGGGGTCAATACCATGGTATTAGCCCACAATATTGAGTGAAGTAATGACTATCTGATCCCGTACAAGAATACCATGGGTCCTAAGTGGTTTTTGGTCCAAGGTATTGAGAAAAGCTTAAAACTATATAAGGAGGAGAATATCATAATGCTAAGGTGTGCAAGTGGAAAGGGTTTCTAAGGAATACTTCTATCTAAAGTATATTTTATATTGCAGGGACTATGTTGGTGATTTGATCTGAAATATTGTGTGCACATTGAATTCAATGTTGGATAAGGATCATGAGACCTGAAATGACTTATCATTAAATGATGAGATATTAGTTGGGACAGTTTTGATTGTGTACACCTGTTTTATTCTTTAAATGCCATGATCTAGGTTTGTATGAAGTATGGAATAGCAACGAAGTTATGAGTTAATATTTGCAGATCTATACGCCGGTTCGTCTCTGTAAAGACACTTGTACATGCAAGTTCTACTCTTCCAAGTAGTGTATACATAGGAAAATCCTATTCTTCAGATCTGACTGATCTATTTGATAAGTTCTGTTGTTTTACTGTTATCTGTCAATGAAGTTTTCTTAGATCTGAATGTAAAACTGAATGAATAAGGAATTTGATATCTGATTGATTGATTGTATAAGTGAGAAGTGTGATCTCTACTACTGCTTGTGTAAAGATTTGTAAATTGACAGTAGATGTTCAGTATATCACTGGTTAGTACAAACTTGATTCAGAAGTTTTATGTTTCAGTAGTTTTGAAGGTATATGTAGGTTTGATTAAAGGAAGTAGCGTATACATGTAGGTCGGGTTCAATAAAGTAGCGTATACATTCTGATGCATGATTTTTGAGGTTGTAGCTGGTCCTGAATGATGATGCATGTTTCTGGGTTCAGCACAGTGTTCTAATGACAATGATCTCATTGTTCATATTAACTAATTGTTGGTTGATATAGTTTGAGTTTCAAAGTTTCTAATGGGTCTAGTATGAAAATTTGATGAAACGAGGCCTTCATGTGTATTTTTGTGTACCAGGAGCATCCACCCTGAAAAATTATGAAACGTGGTCCCTCGAAGAAGAGAGAAGGTCGTAACCTTCTTTAGGTTGGTGCCTACGTACTAGTAAACACATTGTCTAGTACAAGAGCTAGGGGGTTGCAGCTCCCTTCTAGTAGAAGCTAGAAAATGAGAGAAGGTTGTAGCCTTCTGCAGGTGGGTGCCTGTGTACTGGTATGATTCTGCACCAGTACAAGATTGTAAACAGATTTTCTTATTATTAAAAGAAGACAGAGACGACAACATTAGGTGGTTTTCACCCACATTGGGTTTCCACCTTAAATCTTGGTGTTCATGTGTGTTTCTTATGTGTGATGGTTTATTCTATTTTTACTACACTATTTGACAAGTTACTGATGCACTGGTTATGATCAACACATGATAAATTAACTAAATCACAAGTTCTTTGCGTATATGCTGGTTTCACTAATAACAATAGCGTCTACATGCTATTTCAATTCATAGAAGTAGTGTATATAAATATGTTTGGGAAATGAAAAATTATTGATCTAATAATATTGATTCACACCCCCCCTCCCCCTCTCAGTATTATTTCCAACAATTGGTATCAGAGGAGGTCCTTCAAAAGAAGCTCGATCGCTTGAAGGAAGATATTTCAGGATGAATAATCATGAAGGCATGGGATCCATCAGACCACCAATCTTCAATGGGAGCAACTTAGTATATTGGAAAATAAGAACCAGAGGCTATCTACAATCACTTGGAGCCAATGTTTGGTAAATTGTGGAAGGAGGATATCAATTTCCAACAGCAATTCCTACAGACTCTACATGTAAGAAGTTATATGAAACCAATGCCAAAGTTGTCAATACATTATTGGAAGTCTGTCAAAATCAGAATTTGTCAAAGTCATGCAGTTCAAGAGAGCCAAAGAGATAAGGGACAAAATCATTCAGAGCTATGAAGGAGACTCTCACTTAAAATGTGCTAAGCTTCAAACTCTCAGAATTTAGTATGAAACTCTTAAGATGCATAGTGATGAGTGTTGCTAGCTACTTTTTACGTATAGATGAGATTGTTAAGTGTATGAAGAATCTGGGTGAAGAGATAAAGGAAGATACTTTAGTTGAGAAAATTTTGAGATATGTGTCTTCTAAATTTGAGTCAAAAGTGTCTGCCATAGAAGAAAAACATGATCTTAAAACTATTACTGTGACTCAACTCCATGGAATCCTAATTGCCTTTGAAATGAGAAAAGGAGGTCCATCAGATATGAGAGAAGCCACTTTTAAAGCATCAACAAAGGGAAAAGAAAAGGAAGATCACATGAATCAAAACACATTTAAGAAGAAGAAGATGAGGTAAATTTTGTTAAGAAGCTTCAATGGGGTTCCGAAAGATTCAAAGGTAAGCTACCTTTCAAATGCTTTTCTTGTGGTAGAGTTGATCATTATGCTGCCAAATGTCCTCATAAAGATAAATATGAAAAATGAAAGGAATATGCAAAAGGAAATAGAAAACAAGTTGTGAATAGGAGGAGTTACTATACGCATGAAGATAGTGATGGTTTATCCAATAATGATGAAGATGAAACTGACCAAGATTATAGACTTCTCATGGCTTATGACAATGATGATTTTTTGGATGCCTTAGAAGAGGAAGACTTTCTTGAAGAAATCACTAAACTCAAAATATGTTTAGAAGAAAAGAATATGATCATCGATACGTTGAAACACCAACTCACTGAAAGAGAAAAATACAATGAAAATCTAGAATGGGAAATTGCGGGTCTAAGAAAAGAACTTGAGAAGACAAAATCTCTTAATATTAGATTTGATAAAGGATATGAAACTTTAAATGAAATAATAAAAGTTCAGTGTTCTCCTCTGATAAAGACAGGTCTTGGATATACTGAATAATCATCTCAATCACAGAAGCCATCATCCTCCACCAGAAGCTATCTTGATACAACAAAGACTAGTGAACAATATGCCAATCGTTAGCAACAGGTAAATCATACCCAATTTACTCCAAGGATGAATATCAGTAGAAGCTTTAGCCAACAGGTAAACAACGCAAGAAAATTCTAGGATTGCAGAAACTTCTTTAATGGGCAATGTTTTCCATGTTATAACTTTGGGCATAAGGTTGCTCAATGTGTTGCTTACAAAACCATCATGACTAGAGAAGCATGAAACCAAAGGAGTGTAACAAGAATCAAGAAGAGCTCCTATAATAACTTTTCTCCTCTTGAAAATGAAGTAGAATGTTTGATTTGTAACAACCTTGGTCATGAAGAATTTGAATGCAGGAGAAAATTTCGACCATCACTTCAAGAGGAGCAAAAATCATGTTGGCCATGGAATCCCCCCTAAGGCATGTTTTGGGGCATAAAGCCCAAGTTTTGAGCAAGTCTTTTGTAAAATCTCTGCGAATTGTGGACGCGGAGTGCGAAAGTATGATAGAGTCATAGGGTTGTCTACCCTAGTTTTGTAATGTAATTTCGGTTGGGTAGACCTACCCATGGTCCGCAAACCATGGGATTGTACAAATAGAGCGAGGATCTAAGTGCAAAAGAGGATGGAAGGAATCGAGAGAAAGGAAGAGAAGTCTAAGTGATTGAGTCAAGGTTTAAAGTGTGTTTGTGGGTCGTAGAGTAGGAGAAGGCTCTGCAGCTGAGTGCGCAGAGGCCTAGTAGTCTGCATCTGAGTGCGCAGGGTAGGTCAAGTCTGTAATCATGGAAGAATCAATAAAGAGAAGTTTTGCTTTAATTTTGTGTATCTTTCTCTGGTTTAATGCATGATTGAATGTAATTTTAAAATATATTGTTTATTTACTTCACGAACCTGTATGAATGTTTAGCATTGTTAAGTATAACTCAAGAAAATTAAGCAGGCCAAGGTGCTTAAATAATATTGGAAGATAAATAAGATCTCGGGTAATAACGCGGAGCATGGTGTAGCCCTGGGTTAGGGCTGTGCAAAGGCTGGGTATCAGGCTGCAAGGAACAAAGGTGCGTGAAGCCACCCGTGCGAAGGAGCAGACAGTGGACTAGTCAAACTCATCAGACATCCCTAGAGTGTAGAAACCTGGTTCTAGCACCCTCCCATACTACTTCGGGTGAGGCCTCAGTCCGCGCTCCACGGACTATTGCCGAAAGGGCTAGTAGTACAGGGATTTGTTTGGCTAATTAACACCAGACCTGGGTTAGACCCCAACAAGTGAACAAATGGTTCCACTGCTAGGACCAAGATCTGCATAGAGATGTCTAATGTCATATCACTAGAATTTGACAAAGAAAGGAATTAAAGAGTGGCTGGACAGAAATATTCACGCGTTTGCGACGCAAGAAAATGGGAATCCATGATTATCAAAGGAAGAGTGGTTAGATTTCTACTTGTATAGAATATCCATGAAATTTTCTTTGCATCCTTCCCTACTTATTTGTACGAGTGGATCGTGAAGCTAGCAGATAGCTAAGGAAGGTGTAAACTCAACAAACCTATTGTGTGGACTCCAGAATTGGTGCGCAGAATGGAAGCATTAGAAGATCAAATCACACATGTTGTGGATCACTGGCTCGATCGAATCATAGAAGGATTCATCACCGAATTCGCGGTAGATACTTCAATCAGCTATAGCGAGGTAGAACGATGCTTCCTCAAGGGACCGCGAGGTAAGTACGTCAAATATTTGAACACTTGGATTAAATGCTACTATGTGAAAAGTGGGTTATATGAATAAACTGATGTTTGGGGCTATGTGAAGTGGGAGAATCTACAGAAATGAAGGTAGCACAAAACTGGAAACTAGATCCTTTATTTCACCTTCGTGAGGAAGCTCGCGAAGGTCTCGCCAAGAAGTGTGATCAATCTAATAAGGCAGAGAATTCCCTGCATACCACCCCCACCCACAACGCCACCAGTTTCACGTCTTCACCCCTGACTTCACCCATATCACCTCTGTCACCACTGCGAAGTAGTATGGCTAGCACAATAAAGCTACCAGTGTTCAAGGGAGTAGGGAATGAAGATCCAGACCAATTTTGGTTCATGGTAAAAGCTGTATGGGAAGTACAGGGTGTCACAGACGACAATATAAAGAAGGCAATGTTGGTCAGCGCTCTACAGGATTGTGTGTTGACCTAGTACATTAAGCATTCCAATGACAATCCGAATGCGGGGATATCGGACATCTAAGCTGTGCTAAACAAGGAATTTAACAGGCCAAAATCGAAGACAGAGTCGATCATTGGATTCAAGGAAGGCACAATGCTACCAGGTGAAACCCTATGGGAGTTAGATCAAAGAATGAAGTGCACAACTCGCGAAGTGAACATGACCTTAACAGATGGGCAACACAATGAATGGTTTGTAGCCTCATTAACACCACATCTACAGAACGCACTATTGCAACAAAGGCTAACCACTTAGGCTGAGGCTTTGGAGGTCACAATGAGATTGCATGAGACTCTGATACAAGATCCTAACTTGAGAGTCCAACAAATTCACGCGTAGTTGAAAAACTTGTGCCTTGAGATGCAAAGTTTGAAACAAGACAGGACGACTTGTCTAGAAGTGTGTGATGAGGTATGGTGTGTAAAGTGCAAGGGCCAGGGCACAACAAGGACCACTGCTCGGTGTTCGCGAACTACATCATGGGAGGAGTACCAATGCCATTAAGGCCAGAGGCACAAGTAGGACCAAGCATGGTGCCTGCATTATGGTGTGCGATTTTCCAGATAGGAGGAAAACATGCTACAGATAACTGCCATCTACTACAGAAGTATACTACAAAACTATATGCAATTTCGGACAGTTATTCTGTAATTTCTATAGGTCAGTAGGCCATGACGAGCGCAGTTGTAGAAGTTATGAACTGATGATGGATCGGACTCCTAACTACAGATTTCAGGTCGAAACACGGCCCCTCGATCAAAATGTGGGAATGGCATGCGTTGGATTTTAGTGGCGCAGATGAAGCCGAGGTGGAATGGGACAAGGAAGAAGTTGCGGAAAACTGATATGTTATAATTGCGGAGGGCCAGGACATTATGCTTGTGATTTTACAAATCCAACAAGACCATCATGCTTATATTGTACGCAGTTCAATCATGAGACAGAGGACTGTCCAACACTGATAGTGAGATTGCAAGATAAAGGAGCACTTCAACCTCCCCCAACTCAGAACTTGCAAATGATGAGGTATGAGTTGCACGAGGAAGACCCTAATGTAAAAATCATGCTCAGGAGTGGTATTACAACAGGGGATGACAAAGGCAAGCAACTCAAAGAAAGTACCTGGGTTCGCAAGGCTCCAACAAAAGAACCAAAATTTGATTTAGAGTGTGCTAAGGAGTCCTTCATGGAAGCTAAGAGGGGCTTCACGGATGCCTCCACTTTAGGAAGTAAAGACAAACTAGATCCAGAAATGGGCCCATCGATACTCACTACGTTCGTAGAGACCTCCATGAAGTTGTTGTGTGACAGCAAGGCTATAAAGGGGCTACAAGAACTCATAACTAGATGTGCTGGGACCATGCTAAGAGAACCGTGCATAGTCCAGAAGCTCGGAAAGCACACGAGGCGAACAAGAAGGGAGATGAGATTGATCATGCAGATCGGGGAATATGAGATGGATCAAGTCATTCTGGATCTAGGATCAGACGCGAATGTCTTTCCAAAGCAGACATGGGAGCGCATGGGCAGGCTTGCGTTGCAATGGTCTCCTATCCAACTACGAATGACAAACCAACAAAATATCCTACCTGTGGGGAGACTGTAGGAAATCAGGGTGGATATCGAAGGAGAAAGCATGCTAGCATATTTCAAAGTGACAGAGATTTTTGATGACAACAATCCATACCCTGCACTACTAGGAATAGATTGGGCCACTAACATGAATGGAGTGATAAATCTAAAGAAGCACAAGATGATTTTTGAGAAAAATTCACTGCGCATAGTGGTACCTTTGGACCCTGCTGAAGGATCATGCTACACCAAGCCAGTGTGTGACTATGATAGTGATGATGACTTGGAATGTATCTACAAAATAACTACGCGTGAGTAGTCGAATCTCATGGTAGCATGAAAGCTCCTATACATCAGATTTTGACGAAGAGATAGAAAGATGGCAGAACCAGTTACATGAGGTAACCACGCTTAACTTTAACATGATGATGAGATCGTTGCACCATGTAACAACATAAATAAGGGATCTGCCTACGTACGATGAGTTAGGGGAAGTGGAGGAGTTCCTAAACAAATTTGAATGAGAAGTATTGGAACAACAACGTTTCGATGCTCTGAAATGGGTACTGCGACCTACACCCGCAAGATGGTGGTGTGCACACCAACGAAGTTTTGGAGATTGGCGCGACTGTCGAAGGATGATGCACCTACAATTTGGGAAGCCTCAAATGCGGTTAGAAGACAAGTATGACGAACGAAACAGCCCGCGCGCCCACCTTTGTAGGTGGATACAAGCATATGGTGTGAAACTTGCAGGAATGCACACAGTAATCATGGTAGGAGACACGATTAGTAAGCAGGTGTGGACAAGACAATGGCGCGAGTGACCCCTCCAGTTGGGACTGTGAAGTATGGAAAGACTAGGTGCGCAGAAGGATATCCACACGGAAGCCTTTAACCAAGTATGCGAAGCGATGAACAAGGTCCACAATACGAAGTAGATTGACTGGGACCTATGCATACCAACGGTTCTATGGGCTTATAAGACCACGTGCAAGCACTTGACCCCGGAGGCACCCCTATGGATCGAGTATCAAGGAACCACAATCCTATAATACAGGGAAATGTTGGACCGTGCATATCAGCACCAGTAGATAGAGTAGTTCACAGAACCCTGGAAGAAGAAATCCAACTGGGAAACTCTAGGCTCTAGGAACTTGAAAAAGAAAGGGTACGATTAAGAAAGAAAAGCGCTCTGGTGGACAGGGAAGTCAAGAAGCTGGAGGATGAAATAAGGGACAATTTTCTTGATAAGAAGACTAGGGTGATAAAACATGGTGCGCACGATCATGCTGACAAGTTTGAGGACTATTGCAATGAATTTATCACTCTGATGCCTTGGCTTGGACTGCATATTACTAAGAGAATTAACCAGGGTGATACGTTGCAGATGATAAGGTGTGCAACACCGCTAGTAATAGTAAAAGGTGGGTATTTCCCGGGAAGAATGATGGATGACTGAAAGAAACCACACACAGGTGGCGTGGCCACCTGACTAGCCAAGGGAAGAATAGTCTTAGTGCTCTAGGCAGTTGAAAGGAAGTGTGGGACTATAAACTATTCTGCCTGGGAATTGTGCAATGTTGGCGCTGCGCGCAGAAGAAAAGAGTCACAAGGTCTGCGACCACACATGGGGGGTAGCACTGCCGCGCGAGTTGGCCAGAAAGTGACTGTTGAAGTCACTATTCATGATGGGATGCTCGACTTGAGGCCAAATGGAGTGGGTGAGAGCCATTTAAGATGTGATTTATGGGCAAGATTTGGAAAAATATGCCGCCAAGGGGGCATTAATGAATTGTATTTGGGGGGAACGGTCGAATTAAAATTCAAAAAGCGCTATAAAATACAAAGGGCTACCCAGCAAATAACACTTAGTCATTTGCGAATTGAGCCATTGAGCAGAGCCTTGATTGTTTTGAGTCGAGCATCGATTGAGCCCCTGAGTTTGAGAGTGCTAGATTCTTGGACAAACATGATGGCAACAGCTCCAGACATTATGGACATAACTGAAATGACCATCGAAGAGGTTGCATAGGCCATGACTGTGGGGGATGCTCTGGAAGGTGTCGAGATTATGGCAGAAATCCCGAAATCACCGCGCATGCCATGACCCAAGAAGGACAAACAGGCAATGGTCCCTGTACGTGTGTCCCCACGAAATCCATCGCGCACCAAGCTGAGAATGAAGGACAAGGGGAAAGCCATCACCATTGTGACCGATGAAGAATAAGAAGACTTGGAGGACCTAATTATCATAGAAGATGAGGACAAAGGCATAGAGGTGGAAGCTGAGCCTGCGCACCCCCTGACAAAGCTACCCGCCTATGTCCCCCTGTGGAAAGGAAAGGATAGAGTACCCAAGGACTTTGACGAGACCAAGAGCTTGCTCCAGACCCCCCTCCTCCTAGACAACATTATTTTTGAGGGCACACACCTGGGGTGGGTGCCGAGCTTAATATTTGAAGATAGGACCTTGCTGACCATGAGAAGTTCCCTCACCTTACGACCTCAAACCTCATGAAGCCTAAGTAGAACACCGCGATAGGGGTTATAAAATTAGAGCCGTGAAAGTGGTTGCACAGAGTGGAAAAGTCTGGGTTACTTAATCTTCTCTGGGTGCCGCATTTCCACCGTGCCCCAATAACCATTTTCGTCATCAGGTAGCTACTTTTCCTGGTGCATGATGGGTGTTTGTGGCTGGAGGAGCATATCCCCATCACAATTGACTTGATTCACTGAATTTCCTAGCTGCCATGCAAAGTAGAAAACCCCGTGGTCATATCAAAAGGAAAGAGCAGTGACGTGGCCATCGCGGAGGCCACGAAGAAAAGTACAATCTGGAAAAGAAGAAGAGGGGCTACGCCATCTCCAGGATCAAGGACAAAGTAGTACACATGGTGACCCAAATCCTGGTCAGAAATTTTATGCGCAATTGCTGCGCAGATGAGGTACCCGTGCCGGTGGTCGGATTAGCTGAGCAGTGCACAGAGGGGGTCCAGTTTAACTGGTCCAAGTTCCTCTGCACATAATTTTTAGAGCATTGCCGCGAAGCCCAAGAACAAGGAAAAACGTTCCACTATGCATGGCTTCTGTTGTCCATAGTGCTCATGGCAGGGGAATTACTGGAGGAGAGACAATTCCCCATAATTGATAGGGACTTACCGGAGGCTGCGAAGTATGCTTTGCTCTGGGCCACAAAGGATGCCACTAGGATCCGTGACAGCAAAATATTCTAGGTGTTCATGCAGATGAACCTTAGAATGGGGATCAATCGCAAGCCAATGTTGTCGCCCACTATCTACAACAGTCTTCAGAGTTTTGCGGAATGCAAAGCGAACATGGATAACATTTACATCAGAGCGCGCAAGGACTCGACTAAACAATGGAGGAAGCTACCCTTTGTAGCCATAGACGATGTCATATTTAATGTCCTGGAGACATGGCCGCCGGAGTGGCACACCCTGGACATCGCAAAGATAGAAAAGTCAGTAGCGCAGAGGAAGAAAGATGAGGCCAAGCTACACATCGCCCAGTTGGCAGAAAAGATAAGGGAGGAAGCAGTGGCAGTAGAAGTGTGGGTGGCGTGGGATGCTGCACAGAAAGCAACTGAGAAGGAAAAGATTGCAGCAGCAGCAGTAGTGCAAGAGGCATCTGCGAAGGTGGGCAAGGGCCAAATGACGGCTTCGCAAGGACAGGAAGCAAAGGAAGTAGAGACAGAAGAGGGAGTTGCAGACTCACAAACCGCGTCGACATAGTTGAAGCGCCAACACCCAATAGAGTGGGGAGGGTCATGTAAGAAGGTCAAGGCATCAAAGTTGTCTATTGACCCGATCACCCTAACCGAGGGTGATCTACATGAAATTGGTGAGACAGTACACGATATCACCTCTGAGTCTCTCCAAGATTTCATGCAGGAGAACCAGATTGTGTTGGGGGCCCTCAGAGAAAAATTGTAGGAATTACAGGTCCGCATGCCCTCCTTAGGCTGGTACCATTTCGATTAGCCTTGTAGTTGGCTCAACAGTAGTAGAGCAGATGTTGTGCACACAGATGACGAATACCATAGTGTTGCCAGAAGGGGCACTAGTGACATCAAATGAGGCCAACAGGCCTACGGTTAGTACGCTGAAAGGTCTTGGTCTCAGTATGGCTACACTCGCATGAGAGACCTTATTTGTTTGGCAAGATGGGATGACTACGGAGCTATGCGCTAGGGAGAGCCACGCACTACAAGTCCTCAGTGAGTAGAAAATCAATATGAAACAATTGATCTTGCAGCACGATGAAGTGGTGTCGCTGAACTAATAGCTGGTATAGGTAATAGACGACGCTTGCCAAAGCGTCCCAGAGCTTTTCATCCTAGCAAACATGCCAATAGAGGAGCGGATCCACAGGTTAGCATCAGGGGTCCATGAGGCAAGGTAAGAAATGACAAAGGTCCAGCTGGAGCTGCATCTTCATATCGCTGAGTTGCGGTTGAAGGCACAGCCGTCCAGCCTCCCCTAAAGTCAAAGAACAACGCATTAGCATTATCATAGTGGGACTGGAGGAAATTGGTAGTGTAGTGCGAGACTGCACTAGTATGTTGGAAAAATCACTTGAGGTTCTCACAAATTTGTAGGAGGACCCCAACATCCAGTGCTTAGGGACAGAGGTACGAAAACTACAATAGCAGTATGACATCGTCTGAGGCACTGCACAGATGGTGGTCCTCACTCAGAGGCTCATGTGGATGCAACAGGCTAAAGCGCTGAAGGAGCACGTGGATGCGACATGACACAAGGAAGCAGTCCTAAAGGTGTGTTCAGCCTTGGATCGATAAGGTCTTCACCATCACAACAGAATTGAAGGCAAGCTCGCACACACACAGGGGATGCACACACTGATGCATAGAAGCACTCCCGACACAAAGGTCTCAGAGCATTGTATGCAGCAGATCGAGCAAGAAGTAGCTCAGTGTGCTGCTGACCTAGCCGCAGTTCGAGAACAGTTGGAGGCACTCCACGCAAAGATCTCCATGCTGGGGGCATGTTGGGCATGGAATACCCCCAAGGCATGTTTTGGGGATTAAAGTGCAAGCTTTAAGCAAGTCTTTTGTAAAAGCTCCGCGAATTGTGGGCGCGAAGCTCGAAAGTATGATAGAGTCATAGGGTTGTTTGCCCTAGTTTTGTAATGTAATGTTTGCTGGAGAGACCTACCCATGGTCCGTGGACCATGGGATTGTATAAATAGAGCGAGGCTCTAAGTGTAAAAGAGGAAGAAAGGAACTGAGAGAAAGGAAGAGAAGTCTAAGTGATTGAGTCGAGTTGTAAAGTGTGTTTGTGGGTCGTAGAGTAGGAGAAGGCTCTGCAGCTGAGTGCGCAAAGGCCTAGTAGTCCACAGTTGAGTGCGCAAAGGCCTAGTAGTCCACAGTTGAGTACGCGAATGGCTGCAACTAAGTGCGTAGGGTAGGTCGAGTCTGTAATCGTGGAAGAATCAATAAAGAGAAATTTTGCTAGAATTTTGTGTATCTTTCTCTGGTTTAATGCATGATTGAATATAATTTGCAAATATATTGTTTATTTACTTCACAAACTTGTATGAATGTTTAGCATTGTTAAGTATAACTCAAGACAATTAAGAAGGTCAAGGTGCCTAAATAATGTTGGAAGATAAATAAGATCTCAGGTAATAACGCAGAGCGTGACACAACCCTTGGTTAGGGTTGCGCGAAGGCTAGGTATCAAGTCACAAGGAACGAAGGTGCGCAAAGCCATGTGCGCGAAGGAATAGATAATGGACCAGTCGAACTCATTAGACATCTCTAGGGTGCGGAAACCTGGTTCTAGCACCCTCCCATACTACTTCGGGTGAATCCTCAATCCGTGCTCCGTGGACTATTGCCGATAGGGCCAGTAGTACAGGGATTTTTTTGGCTAATTAACTACGAACCTGGGTCAGGCCCCAACAAGCCAACACATCATTAAATCCGAAGATATGGAGAAAGAAGGAATCTCAATCAGAAAGATGTGGCATAGCTCTATATGCAGAAGGAAAAGAAAATTAGTTGTACATTGACAACAGATGCTCCAAACACATGACAGGTGATAAAGAGAAACTTCATTCATATAATTCTTTAGAAAGGAAAAGAATGTCTCATTTGGAAATGACACTCCAGCTGTCATTAAAGATAAAGGTTTTATCTTCTTGAAAGAAAAGGTTAAATTTGGAAATGTCATGTATGTAGATGGTTTAAAACATAACCTGTTGAGTGTCAGTCAAATGTGTGATCAAGGAAATGAAGTTGTGTTTCAATCAAATGGATGTGTGGTTCGTGAGCTTGATACAGGAAAGACCATGATCAAAGGAACAAGGAATCCAAACAACTTATACATACTCAAAGGAGGACAACAACAATGTTATCTAAGAAAAATAGATGAAAACTGGCTATGGAATAAAGGATTGGGACATCTAAGTTTTTCTCAAATAAGAAAAGCATGTAGGATCAAGGTAGTTGGTGATATCCTAGATATCAGCATCCTAGAAAATACCATATGCAAACCATGTTAAGTCAGTAAGAAAACCAGAGTTCACTTCAACAAAAAAGAAGGATCAACAAGTAAGCCTCTTGAACTCATCCATACTGATTCATGTGGACCAACAAGGAAAAATTCACCTCGTGGAGAAGAATACTTTATTTTATTTATTGATGATTTTTCCAGGATGTGTTGGATAGGTCTACTAAAGCATAAATATGAAGCATTTGAAAAGTTTAAAGCCTTCAAAGCTTTAGTTGAAAATGAATCAGATCGAAAAATCAAATGTCTTAGATTTGATCGAGGGGAAGAATTCATATAAGATGAATTCTTTGACTTTTGTGAACAACATGGAATAAAGAGGCAATTCTCCATTGCAAGAACAACCAAATGGCATGGTGGAAAGAATGAATAGAACAATTCAACAAATGGCTCAAGCAATGCTTAATGAATTTGGAACTCCTGCAACTTTATGGGGTGAAGCTGCATTTGCTGCTGTGACTATTCTCAACAAAGCAAATGTTCAGATAAATAGAAATCAAACTCCATATGGACTTTGGTATGGTAAGCCTCCTACTGTAAAACACTTTAGAGTGTTTGGAAGAAAATTTTTCATCAAAAGGACTGATGAAAATCTTGGTAAGTTCAAACTTAGAGTAGACAAAGGAATTCTTCTTGGTTATGCATCCAGAAGTAAAGGATACAAATGTTATAACAAAAGACTTCGGAAAATTGTTTTTTTTTTTGCTCAAGTAAGAGTGGGACCTTATATTAAACTAGAAAAATACATAATGTACAGAGAGAAACACCAGCTCTGTGACAATTCAACAGGTAGCTGGGCTGGCAAAAAAATCCAAACCAAACTTCAAAAACCATGAAAAGCCTGAACAAGACTACAGAGGAACCTGCTAGTTGGACTGTCGTGCATCAAATAAAAAACTGAACAACTTTGAGGACGGGGCCCACAGATCTGATGGCCCACAAAACTTCAACAAAAGACCAACCATAATCTTTATTTAACTTTTTATCCCGAAGACCATGCAATCCAACCTTCCAAGATCCAACAGTCACATGTTGATTTCGAGCTGACACCTATCCCCCACTTTAACTCTTCTTACAGACTCGAAGAGGACCTTAGGCCACCTTTCTAAACTTTTTCGGGTCCAAATGAGGAATTAACAGTAGCACAGTTTCTCCACCCGAAATCCATAGGATGGAGGAGAACTAAAGGGATCACGACAACTAGCCCCCTTTTTAACCTCCCTTACGGATCCAAAAAATAAATAAGTCCCCCCACTATAAAATTTCGGGTCCGTTTTGAAAATTAAATATCAAGTAGATTTCTGCCTGAAATTCATAGGATGGTAGTGATCTTACTAAATAGCCCACCCTCTAACATCTCTTTCGGACCCGAAGAATGAATAGGCCACCAATCTATATTTTTTCGGGTCCGTTTGTGGAGTTAACCTATGCGCATTTACCGGCCCGAAATCCATAGGATGATGGAGATCTGGGCAATCTTTGGTTAGGTACCTGCCAACCTACCTGATGTTTACCTTCTGCTCCTTCCCTATGAATCTTCCTCTTTCTTCAGTTTCCATTAGTCTTCATTTTTCTTATTTCTCATGCTCTGAAAGTGCTCTCAATCTATGGTAGCTTGTTTATAACAGTCTTCGTGCAATTTTCCTGGGGGAGTTGACATCCAATTATATCTTCTATTAATTTTTGAACAGAGTACCCCTTCATTCGCCAACCGATCTGCTAGCCTGTTAGCAGTTCTACAAACATGAAAAAAATTTAGGGTTCTCAGTGTTCTCAGGTGGGATTGGATACGTTGATATACTTACAATAACTGCCAGTGTTTTGAAACTTTTTCTGGTGCTGTTCCATTGCATATTTTCTTGACCGAATTGATTATCAATTCAGAGTCAGCTTTGATGATGGTGTTATGTAAATTTGATTCAATTAAGATTTCTAGGTATTTCTCTAGGGCCATGAGTTCCGCCATATTACTAGTGGCCTTCCCCAAATAACTATGAAAGATGATTTTTATGTATCCCTGCTCATCTCTTATGACTCCATCATAACCAGCCACCCCAGGATTTCCTTTAGAGGCTCCATTTATATTTGATTTCAAATATCCATGAGGAGGAGGTTTCCAGAAGTCCTTATCTGTTGTTATATGACTAACAATCTTGCTTATGCCTTGGGTGAAAGGCACCTAAAGACCCAAATGGAAAATTATTTGTACATCCTGGTCTTGAGGTGGGTTCTCAGGGGGTTTCTTTATAAGGGTGCCTACAGTCTCTTTGAGCTGTCTAATGATCTAAGATATGGTCCTCTTGAAAATCGTATTGTTGTGTTCTTTCTAGACATCCCAGAATAGAAAGCTTGGAACTAGAGTCCAAGCTTTGTTCATTATTTCATAATCAGGGAAGTTTCTCCTTAAATTCTTCAAAGTGCCAGTGATGCTGAAAATGTACCTATCCATTTGTCTGAATATTGAAGCCACCCAATTCCATAAGGTGGAGGTGAAAGGGCAAAGATTGAGTAGGTGTTCCATTGTTTCTTCTTGTAATTCACATAATTGGCATCTAGATGGACCTGCTACACCTCTTCTCCGAAGGTTATCCCAAGTCAGAATTTTCTTATGTTGCACCAACCACATGAACATTTTGATTTTCATCCAGTGCGGGTTCTACCATAGGTCCTTCCATACCTTATCAAGGCTTGGAAATTCAAGCCATAGGGTCATTCTCTTAGCTTATTTAAGGTTGGAGTTCCCTTCATTGTTTCGTCCCTATCTCTATTGGTCTGACAATTTTGATGTCAAAATATTTCTCTGTTCCAAGATCACTGCAAGAGCTTCTGCCTGGGCCTTCAGAGGGGTCTCTTCACTATAAAGCAAGTCCTTCCATGTTCTCCATTTTCCCTTGTTCCTAGCCTGATCCCAGAAGTCACTTACCCTGAATAGACCTTTATTGTCAGTGTCATTCTTGAGATTGGCTAGTTCTTATCTTAATAGAATAAGTTCCTATTTCCAGTTGTCCTCCCAAAACCAAGTTAGGTTTCCATCTCTGATCTCCCAGAAACTGTGTTTCTGAACAATGGCTCTATTCTCCCATGCTTTGTTCCAAATGTGGGAGCCTTTGATGAGCCTAGACATTCGAATAAGATCGATTTCTTTCCAAATATTTGCATACTTCTGTTTCCAAATCTTGGCCCACGGGGATACCGATTCTTTTAGCCATCTCCACCACAATTTTGCCCCCAAAACTTTGCTTAGGGTTTCAGCGTCATGAAGTCCCAAACCTCCATGTGTCTTAGGTTTACAGATCTTATCCCATGCAACCAAATCCCATTTCTTTTTCTCTTCCCCTTTGCCCCAAAGAAAATCTCTTTTGATATTTCTGATATGTTGCATAACTCCTTTAGGAGTAGGAAGGGCTGAAAACATGAAGATGGGAACAGTTTGTAGGACAACTTTTGTTAGCACTAGCCAACCTGCTAAATTCAAAGACCTACTTGTTCATTTCCATACTTTGTCCTGGAGTTTATAAGTGACTGGCTCCCAAACAACCTTTCTCAGAGGTTTGTCTGTTAGGGGAATACCCAGATATTTGGAGGGTAGCTGTTCTCTTTGGGAGCCCATAATTCTAGTGAGCTTTCTCTAAATAGCAATGTCAGTATTAAAAAAGAAAATCTTTGACTTGGTAAGACTTACCTATGTCCCAACAGCCATAGCAAAGTCGTTCAGGATTTGCTTGAAAGATTTAACTTCCTTGACCATGGGTGTACCCTATGGCATAGTGTCATCAACAAATTGTTGGTGAGTCAAGGCATCCCCATTCATGGTGAGTTTAAGACCCTGGATTTTTACTTCTACTGTGGCTGATTTTATCGCATTGCCTAAACCTTCCATCATGAGAATAAAGAGGAAGGGGGAGAGTGGATCACCTTATTTGAGGCCTCTCAAAGGCCTAAAAGTTTTGGATGGTGAGCCATTAAGCAGGATTGAAAAACTAGCTGTGGTAACAAGGGCCATTACCCATCTTATCTAGTTGTGGTCAAAGCCATACACTTTTAGTACTTCCCTGATATAAGCCCAACTTAGCTTATCATAAGATTTTTCTAGGTCAAGTTGGATGATCATACCTGCTTGCTTATTTCTCTTGAGAGACTGTACCACCTTGTGAGCTTGAATGATATTATTTAGAATTTGCTTTCCTTCCACATATCCAGTTTGTTCCTCAGACACAAGAGTTGGTAGAAGGGGCTTGAGCCTGTTTGAAATTACTTTGGATATAATTTTGTACACCACATTGCATAAATATATGGGTCTAAATCTATTAGGTGTCATAGATTTTTCCTGCTTTTGAATCAAAGTTATGAAAGAGGCATTGAGCGCCCTCAAAACAATTTTGTTTCTCCTCGAGTCCTCCACTACATCAAGGATATCATGTTTGACTGTTTCCCAACATGCTTTAAAGAAGTCTACATTGAACCCATTCGAGCTTGGAGCTTTCCCATTTTGCATCTCTTTGATGACTTCGTTGACCTCCTCTTCAGTCACTGGCTTATTAAGATTTTAATTGTCTTCTCTAGTTACAAGCTTACAAATGTGCTTTGTGAAGTTATTGATAAATTGTGATCTGTCTATGAGAGGGTCCTGTGCTATGATTTGGAAATGTTGTACCAAAGCAAATTCTATTTCTTTGTGGGTGCTGAGCTATTTTCCTTGAGTATCTCTGAGTTTTGAAATCATGTTATGAGACTTGTGTTCCATTGTTGACTTGTGAAAAAACTTTGTGTTTCTTTCTCCTTCTTTTATCCATTGCACTCTCGATTTCTGTCTCGAGAAGATCTCCTCTTGCTTGCATTTTTCCTCCCATTCTTGTTGGAAAGAGTCAACTTTATTTTCCTTTCCTTGGTAAAACCATTTGAGATGAGGACCTGTTTAATTACTTGTAGTTTCTGTTCAACTTCTTTTTTAGCTTTGAAGATATTGCCAAACTCATTTTTGATCCAATATTTTAGCCTGAGTTTGATGTGTTTCAATATCTGATGCAGAAAGAACATATTAGTTCCTTGAATGGGCATATCTTCTATCCACCATTTTTCAATATTGCTGATGAAGTTAGGGTGGGTGAGCCAAATATTCTCAAACTTGAAAGGTCTGTTTCTCGGAGTGCCTATAAAAGAAGCTTCCAATTGGATGGGCCAGTGATCCAAGCCTCCGAAAGGGAGGATTAAAGAAGACAAGTCAAGGCCTGTGAGAGTGAGGTCCTCAGGGATTATGAATATATCAAGATTAGAGGCAACTTGAGAAGCTCCTCCCCTTTTATTATTCTAGGCAAAGGTGCCATTTTCTGTCTCTGTATCCACTAGCCTCATGTCATTTAGGAAGTTCTGAAAGACTATGGAGTCTCTACCTAGTATTCTAGTCCCACCTTTTTTTTCGTAAGAGATCTGATCATATTAAAGTCCCCTCCCAGAATCCATGACATATTAGGATATCTTTCTCTTAGCTCCTCCAGTGAGATGAGAAGCTTGAGCTTGTCTTCAAGTTTTTGAGGACCATAGACATTTGTGAACAAATAGACTTCCTTGTCACCCAAAGGTTGGATTACCATCGATTGGTAGTTCCTGGATGCTTCAGCATCTAGGATTCCAAGCTAGTAGGCCCCTATACTACTAGTGTAACCCCTTATTGTTATTAGTACAACCCACGTATTATATTGATGTACCCATGTAGTGCCCATATTGTTACTATTGTGCCCCATAGAAGCCCACTATTGTTATTCTTATGCCCTTACATTATTATTGTTATGTAGGCTCTGATTATGTTATGACCCCTTAGACTCCTATATATAGAGAGGAGGTCTTTTCATTTGTATGATCCAAGAATTGTTCATTTATGTAATGTAAAGGAGGTTTCCCCCTTGAAGAGGCTGAATACTAAGGCGTTGATCTATATTTTCTATCTTTTCTTGAGCTGGTTCCATAACATTTGGTATCAGAGCTTTGGATTCTAGGGTTTCGCTGCTCCAAATAGGTCATCGTGGCCTTTTTGCAATAACTTTTTTTTCTGCGACGTTTTAGAAGCTAAAAAAGAAACCCATTTGCGAAGACATCACGCTGAATCTCATGTCCAAATTTCATATCTTTTCGCACTATATTTGCGGCGATATGATTTGAGGAAGTTGGTCCTTTTGCAAAATCCTGAATTACATTCAAAACAGGTGACCTGGGTAAACTTATCATAACTTTCTCTCTGAGCATCAGATTGAAATTTTGTATGAAGGTATAGAAAGAGGATGGACTATAGTTTCTTGTGTATATTTTTCAGAGCCAAAGGTCAAAACAGGGACACGTGGCACGTCGTACAAGTTCGCCCTATTGAATTAGTCTATAATTAGGTCACTGTGGGAGATTTAGGATAACTCTTCATTGGAGAATCCAATTTGGGTCAGACTGGTGGCATTGGAAAGAGGTCCCAGAGGACTACCACAGGTCGTTGTTTCAGAACTTAAAGATCTGAAAGTACAGAGTTACAGTCATTTCAAGATCGAGCTCCTAAAATCAAGAAAAAGCAAGATGATGAAGTTTGATGGCAAGGATCCGGTAAATTGGATATGTCAGATGGAGCAATATTTTGATCTACATGGTGTACCACTGTTACAAAAGGTATGTATTGCATCTTCATATTTAGAACCGGATCAATTTTTATGGTATAAAGGGCTTTTCTCTCGTAAAAAACTTGTTACGTGGTCAATTTTCATGGAGGAAATTATAGCACATTATGAGGATACAAAGAGCAACACCTTCTTTAGAGAAACACCACAACAATTGGAA
>APFE031182587.1:85534-114539 GCA_000404065.3 Pinus taeda
GAAGAAGGATGAAGAAGTATGACCACTTATTCAAAAGTTGCAAAAGGTCCCAATTCAAACAATATTTCCAGAAATTGAAGAGGAAGGAAAAACCATATTGGAACCTAGATCAGTCACAGAAACAAGAACCCGATAGCTACGAAATCAATCAATTTCAGAGTATCTCATCAAGTGGAAGAATTTACCCACTGAAGATTCCACATGGGAGGACAATAATTTTATACACAAGCATCAAGAACTACTCAAGCGTTGAGGAAAACACTTTTTGAAGGAGAGGAGCATGTTAGGCCCCTATACTACTAGTGTAACCCCTTATTGTTATTAGTACAACCCACTTATTATATTGATCTACCCATGTAGTGCCCATATTGTTACTATTGTGCCCCATAGAAGCCCACTATTGTTATTCTTATGCCTTACATTATTATTGTTATGTAGGCTTTGATTATGTTATGACCCCTTAGACTCTTATATATAGAGAGGAGGTCTTTTCATTTGTATCATCCAAGAATTGTTCATTTATGTAATGTAAAGGAGGTTGCCCCCTCGAAGAGGTTGAATTCTAAGGCGTTGATCTATCTTTTCTATCTTTTCTTGAGCTGGTTCCATAACACAAGCTTTTGGGGGTTCCAAAGTGTAAGAATTCCTCCTGCTGTCTTTTTTGTTTTAAATTTTAGATATTCATACTTGATGAGCCATTTGCTATGTATTTCTCTTATTTTATCTCTTGAACATTTTTTTTCTTGGATAAACATCATATCTGGTTTTTCTTCTTTTATTCTATTGCTAAGATTTCTTTGTTTCATTTTACTTCCTAGTACCCTAATATTCCAGGTGGTGAGGTTCATTAAGAAAGGTTTGTAAAAGAGTAACTAGTAAGATTTTTCATCTTATATGAGTTGATCATGAGTTTCCCACACTCTATCAGCAACTCATTCTGTCTTTTTCTTCCTCTTTTCCTGCTTGATACTTGGGAGCGTGTCCTGGTGTTGCCTCCATCGTTTTAACCCCTCTGTTTTCTTGGCTATCATGGTTTCTTTTGATTCTAGAGCCCTTTGCTTGAGATATCCAAAGGAAGAGCTATTGTACTCTATCATACTCCTCTTGTGGTAGGGAATCAACCCCTTTGGTGGTTCCCTGCTCTAGTAACTTTTCTAGATCGAGATTCTCCCTTTCAAGAATTTCCTGCAGCTCATGGTCCTCCATTCCAACCTCGCTTGGGGTCATCTCATGGTCCCTGTCAAGTTCCATAGTGCTAGGATATCCTTCTTTAGTTTAGTGTTTTTAGGTGTATCTTCCCTTTTCTGCAGGACTATCCTTCATTACCTAGTTCGTCCCATTGTTACCATCTTCTTCTTCTAATATTTTGAAGTTGTTATAACTTGGTTGCTGCTCCTTGCTATTTTTCTTTTGGTTATTTTTACCTGCTTTCCCTCTACCTCCCACCTTGGTAAAGCCTTTAGTATATTTGCCTATGTTGGTTTTAATATTGTTCTCCATTTTTTTCAATGGGCAGTCTCTGAAGAGGTGCCCGTGTTCATGACATTTGCGGCATCTGAATGAGACATGTTCATAGTCCACCGCCTGCACCCATTCTTCATCATAAAATTATAGAATAATTTTGTCAAGAAGTGCTCAAGATAGGTCCATTTCTATGCATATTCATGCAAAGGAGGTGTATTTCCCTCGCATAGTCACATGATATTTTTAAAAAATGACCTAGTTTATTGCCTATGGATTTTAAGGATTCTAGCAGCCAATAATCTAAAGGTAGGGAGTAGAGTCTTATCCATACCGGCACTGATGTGAATGTCTCTCGTCTGGGACAAAATTCATCACCCATGGTTGCATATAGAGGCCTGCAGTCACATAAAAATATGGTCCTCCTTCGAACACTTTGTCTTTGTCCTCTAAGTTTGTGAACACTACTGTGAAGAAACCCTTGGATCCAAGGTGAAGATTTATTTCTCCCTTAGGTTTTGAGTGGTTCTTTATCCAAGAATAGAAATCCTTCTCCATTTCCTATATCCCCATAAATTTTCATATTACTGCATAAGTCGTCATGTGATCTCTGTGCACCTGAAGTGCCGGGTCACTTAAAACAACCCGGGGTGTGATGGTTGACCTAGGTTTGTAGATTCCTGTCATTTTCTTGTGTTTAGCCCTTTGAATACCTCCTCCCATTCTCTTTTCTCTTCTAACTTCCTCATGTTTCTCTTCCTGTTCCTGTGATCTAATGTTTCCCTGTTTCTCGATGTTGATACTCCCTGTTTCTGCCTCCATTGGTTTCTTGAAGCAGTTCGAAACTACATGACTATAGAAGGGAGTGGAACTCCCCCCTCCTCACCCCTCTATGGTGACCAATACTGAAACCTTGTTGTAAACCCTAGTTCAACGTGCTTGATGTAGAGCTCTCTCGACCAATTTTTCCTGATTTTCATTCAATGTCGACTTCGGAAAATTGTTGAAAGCATTGACGTTGTAATTGATGAAGCATGAAGAAATCCAGAACAAATGAAATCAACAGAGGAATATGAAAATGAGGAAGATGGGCAATGCTTTCCCACATCAAATTAAAATTATATAGAAGAAGAAACCAATGAAGCACCAAAAGAAGATATAACAGACAGGGAAAAGACTCCATCCAGGTATGTTTAGAAGAATCATCTAGAATCTCAAATTCTCAAATAAAAAGGGGCTAGTGTACAGACAAGAAGAACTATTACAGGGACCTGATGTTATCTAGCATTACTATCCTCCACTGAAACTCAGAATGTAAATGAAGCCTGCAAAGATGAATGTTGGGTCAACGCCATGGATGAAGAATTGGACCAAATAGAAAAGAATGATACTTGGGAATTAATTCCTAGACCTCAAGATAAAAATGTTATAGGAACAAAATGGATATTTAAGAATAAGTTGAATGAAAATGGAGAAGTTATTAGAAACAATGCAAGACTTGTTTGTAAAGGGTATGCTAAAAAAGAAGGTATGGATTTTGAAGAAACTTTTGCACCTGTTGCTAGACTTGAAGCCATAAGGCTGTTTCTTGCTCTTTCTAGTTTTCAAAAATTCAAAGTATATCAAATGGATGTAAAATAAACTTTTCTTAATGGAGATTTAAAAGAAGAATTTTGATATTGAACATCCAGAAGGATTCATTCTTGGAAATGATGCAAAACTTGTATGCAAGCTCAAAAATGCTCTCTATGGTCTAAAACAGGCTCCAAGGGCTTGGTATTATCGCCTTGACAAATATATACAACAACAAGGTTTCACAAAAGGTTCTGCAGATAGAAATTTATAAACAAAGTTTGAAAATGATAAACTGCTAATTATTGTTGTTTATGTTGATGATATCATCTTTGGTAGCAATGAAGAATCCATGAGTCAGAATTTTTCTTTAGTAATGCAACAAGAACTTGAAATTTCCTTACTTGGTGAACTTACTTATTTTCTTGGTCTACAAGTACAACAAACAAAATATGGTATTTTTCTTTCACATACCAAATATCTCAAGCAGATCTTGAAGAAATATGGAATGGAAGATTCTAAACCAGTACGTACTCCAATGGTAACAGGATGCAGTCTTAGTTCTAACGATGAATCACCAACAGTAAACCAACCAACTTATAGATTTATGATTGGGAGTTTGCTTTATCTAACAGGTAACAAACCTTATATTGTGCATGCAATAGGAATTGTTGGAAGGTTCCAAGAAAATACAAAGGAATCACATCTCCAAGAAATCAAAATAATTTTCAAATATCTTCAAGGAACTTAGGACTTTGGTCTATGGTATCCTAAAGATACAAATCTTACTCTTCATGCTTATACAGATGCTGATTAGGTAGGAAATGTGGATGATAGAAAGATTACTAGTGGAGGAGCATTCTATATGGGTTCACAGTTGGTGTCTTGGTTTAGTAAGAAACAAATTGGGATTGCCTTATCTACAGCTAAAACAGAATATGTGGCTGTTGCATCTTGCTGCATGCAACTACTTTGGATGATGCAAAAATTGCAAGACATTCAGATCACATATACTCCACCCATTTCCATTCTATGTGATAATACAAGTGCTATCAATATTTCAAAAAATCTAGTCATGCACTCCAAGACCAAGCACATACCCATTAAGTACCAGTTTCTATGATAACATGTGCTTGAACAAAGGGTTAAATTGGAGTATGCTCCCTCCAAAGAATAGGTTGCTGATATATTCACTAAACCACTTCTGAGAGAAACATTTGAATATCTTAGACAAAAGTTGGGAGTAGTTGCTACATCATCCTGCTGTTAAATCTAGTTTTCAAAGGAAGGTTATTATATGCAGGTTTCATGAAGTATAGTCGTGTATACACGTGGTTTTCTGTGGCTGAAGGAGCGTATATGTTTTTCTGATAGAGAAACAGTGGGTCAGAATTTGATATGGGTGTTCTGTCTGATATTGATGATTATAGTCTGATGATATGCTTTATTCATTGATTTTTATCTGACTGACAAAGATGCCTTGATGAATGACTTGCTGACAATGCACAGGTAGCACAGGTTCAAGGGGAGCATTAGCCTTCACACACTTTCTGCATTGATGGCATCATTGTTGTTGAGTTTAGCTATGGCTTCAGATACTTATATCATTTGTTGCATAAGTCATGAAAAGATCTAGGGTGTGATATGACTTCTTCTGTCATGGTCTATATTTCAATGAGTCTTATTGGATATATGATGTAATTTGTATCCCCACTTTGCATGGGATGGATTATGTAATAATTTTTGTATTTATATCATGTATAAATAATTGGTATATCCCCACTTGGTTGGATGGATGAGTCAAATATGGTGTATCACCACTTAGTTGGGTGATTGATGTATGTATGAGTCATTGGTCATAGGGAGGTCATACTCACTTAGTTGATTATAGAGTCATGTTATTCTTTTGAAACATATCTCTGTTGACTCGGCATGTACTCAAGGCGGGTCATGGAGATCATAATGTATATCAAAGGGGGAGAATAACTTGGTCTGCCCTTTTCCCTTGATGTTAAAAGGGGAGAGTATTGGTGTTGCTTGTTATCTATAACACTTTCTACAACTTCCAGTAATCAACACCAGTATGTTTGCCATCAAGTCCAAAGGGGAATATTGTTGGCATTATGATACAAGTGTTGTCCTTGATGGCAACTCACTCATAGGTCAGTTTAGTTTTGATGAAAGGCAACCCACAGTGTAATAGATCCATTCAGATGTAACAGGGCATTGGTACAAAAGAACAGGAAGATGAAACTAAAGTCTACTAATCAGAATGAAGAAGTTGAAGGTAAAGGATGGTGAAAAACAATTTAAGATGTATTCACAGGTCCACTTAGTCAAAACAACATATACATGCAGTTCCATAGAATAAAAAGTGCATATACATATACACGCCCTCCCGCAAGAGGAAAAGTGTGTACAGGCTAGAAAATCAAGGAATTTAAAGAGTAGAGAATATCAGGGGTCAATACCATGGTATTAGCCCACAATATTGAGCGGAGTAATGACTATTTGATCTGTCCGAGAATACCATGAGGCCTAAATGGTTTTTCATCCAAGGTATTGATAAAATCTTAAAACTATAAAAGGAGGAAAAGATCATAAGGCTAAGGTGTGCAAGTGAAAAGGGTTTCTAAGGAATACTTCTATTTGAAGTATATTTTATATTGTAGGACTATGTTGGTGATTTGATCTGAAATATTGTGTGCACCTTGAATTCAATGTTGGATCATGATCATGAGACCTTAAATGACTTATTATTGAATGATCGGATATTGGTTGGGCCAGATCTGATTGTGTACACCTGTTTTATTCTTTAAATGTCATGATTTGGGTGTGTCTGAAGTCTAGAATAGCAGCGAAGTTATGAGTTAATATTTGCAGATCTATACGCTGGGTCGTCTTGGTAAAAGCGCATGTACATGCAGGTTCTACTCTTCCAAGTAGCATATATAGAGGAAAAGCCTATTCTTCAAATTTGACTGATCTATCTGATCAATTTTTTTGTTTTACTACTGTCTTTCAATGAAGTCTTCTTAGATCTGAATGTAAAACTGAATGAATAAGGAGTTTGATATCTAATTGATTTGTTGTATAAGTGAGAAGGGTGATCTCTACTACTGCATGTTTAAAGCTCTGCAAATTGATAGTATATGTTCAGTATATTGCTGGTTGGTATAGATTTGATTCAAAAGTTTTATGTTTCAGTAGTTTTGAAGGTATATGTAGGTTTGATTAAAGGAAGTAGTGTATACACGTAGGTTGGGTTCAGTAAAGTAGCATATACATTTTGATGCATGATTTTTGAGGTTGCAGCTGGTTTTGAATGATGATGCAGGTTTCTGGGTTCAACATAGTGTTATGGTGACAGTGATTTGATTGTTCAGATTAATTGATTGTTGGTTGATGCAGTTTGAGTTTTAAAGTTTCTAATGGGTTAGTATGAAAATTTGATGAAAGGAGGCTTTCATGTGTATTGTTGTGTAGCAGGAGCATCCAGTATGAAAATTTATGAAATGTGGTCCTTGGAAAAAGAGAGAAGGTCGTAGCCTTATGTAGACCGGTGCCTATGTACTAGTAAACACATTGGCTAGTACAAGAGCTAGGGGGTTGCAGCGCCCTTCCAGTAGAAGCTGGAAAATGAGAGAAGGTTGTAGCCTTTTGCAAGTGGGTTCTTGAGTACTGGTATGAGTCTACACAAGTGTAAGATTGTAAACATATTTTCTTATTATTAAAAGAATATAGAGACGACAACAACAAGTGGTTTTCACCCACATTGGGTTTCCACCTTAAATCTTGGTGTTTATGTGTGTTTCTTGTGTGATGTGTTATTATGCTTTTACTACACTGTTTGATAAGTTACTGATGCACTGGTTATATATCAACACTTGACAAATTAACTAAATCACAAGTTCTTTGGGTATATGTTGGTTTCACTAATCACAATAGTGTGCACATGCTAGTTCACTTCACAGAAGTAGCGTATATAAATCTGTTTGGGAAATGAAAAATTATTGATCTAATAACACTGATTCACCTCCCTCCCCACCTCTCAATATTATTTCCAACAATTATGACTAGACTGCCCAGAAAATACCCCGTCGGGGCTTATTGTTAGAGCATGGCATGGTTTGAACGTTTTGGCTAGAAAACACCCCCATCGGGGAAATGGGCTTACATGGATCACTGTAAACATGATGTATAAGCTAGGAGAAATGTGAGAACATGAATTTTAGTGACTGTCTCATGATAAGTATGTGGACAAAATAATGTTTCTGGAGTTCTTCATTAAGAAATAATCAAATATAGTATTTGTCAAAAAGTTAAATCGAACATAGTATGATTTTTGTATTATTTAACTCATTTATTATTAAAAAGGGATAAATTTAAACCACAATAGCAAATAAAGAAACAAATTCGCATCAAAATATTTTATCTTTATTAATGGAAAAAAGTTCACTTGCCTCTTTAAGGGAGAGATTCCAATAGAGAAAACCCCCAACTACAACTAAGTTCACAAGGCTTATTTTACATTTCTTCGTCCTCTTTAGAGAGGGAAAATTCTAGTTTAAATTGGTAAAATTTGCTATAAATATTAAATTTAAATTCCTTGAAATTATCATAACTTTAGTGATAAATTAAATTTTATTAAAATTTAATTTTTAAGTTATATTAAATCTAAATTAGTTATAAAAAGTTCTAACTTGAGTTTTTTTAATTTAACATTAGATTAAATTTTATAAATCAGTATAGACCCCTCTTAACAACGGGTCTAAAGATCCGAGAGGGATCAAATCTCATTATATGAAAATATCGTTTTAGAATGCAAAACTTGAAAAAGATGTACATATTAAAATATTTAATCTCATTTAGTGGTTCATAAATTTGTTATCAATATGGATCTATAGTGATTTTCTATCTCTATATATAGACCATGTATATTTTTTCATTGTCTAAATTGTATTTTTGAATAATTTATTATTATAATATTTTATTTTAAATTGAATTGGTTACACATTTTCATCTATTAAGAACTAACTAAATTATTTTACCTTTAATTTTTTTTCCTTGTGAGTATTGAAATATTTTACTAATCAAGTTAGAATGAATATGTATGAACTATCTAAGCAATAGATAAAAATTTATGGTAATTATAAAATTATAGTTTCAACTAATTAAACTTTGTAATTTATAAAAATTACTTTCATATTTTTTTTAAAGTCATTTTGCATGTAATTTCATATATATAATTTTGATATAAGTTCATTAATACATAATCTATAATAAATATCATTTCATAAAAATAAACATCATGATGATAACCATCTAACAAACATAAATATCATCACATTCAAATTTGCTAATATCATCTAATTATATACACCTCTAATACATAGAAACATCATTGCCTAGCATAAAAATTTAATAATCTAACATGACATCATCATCGTAATCACATATATCAAAACACAAGCATTGTAATCACCACACACATCCTCAAGTATGTATCTCATGTCAAATAAATGCTATCACATACAAATCTATTTGCAAGCACATTAAATGAACATATCTAACTGCATGACCTAAAAAAATATACATCAACACCAACATATAAATTAAGTACATCAACATGATAAATTCATCAATTCGAACAGTGGTAGCGTAGTCTGTAATAGAAGATGATATAATAGTAGTAGGGGCAGTTTGGTCTATAGCAAAAGATGATGGATGGTCAACGTCCTCAACAATTGAACTATAAGGCGAAGGAGAAGATGGTTGGTCTTCTCTTTGATCAAGAGAAACATGAGGCACTAGGTGATCATGAGGTTAATGATGATGAGGTGGAGTACTACTAGAAGGATCAATGGCACCCTGATCATGATCTGATGGGGCTATAATAAGTTTGGGTGAAGACTATGTATATGAAGGATCACCACCATGATCACTAGAAGGATCATCACCCTGATTGTCGTGATCCGATGGGGTAGTACTGGGTGAAGACTCATTTGTATATGTTGCATGCCCATGACCCCTCCTTGTTTCCAGTAGCCTAGTAGCTCTAGTGATATGACACATCAAACTCATCATATTGCACGAACAATCCCTCAAGAACTCCACGAGCCTAGGATTTTCCCTAATGTCTCGAGTTGTCACAGGGCAAACTTACTTCTCAACCAAAAATCTAGAGAGTCAGTCATAGTACTCCATCATGAATCTAACACCAACCATACACACCTACGTGTCCATGCCCATCTACATCTGAGGATGTGCCTCACCTTTTGTGGCCTCGGTCATTTCCTTATCTCCCTCCGATGGGGGAGAAGGTATGTCCCTAATGAAGATGTCAATGTCTATAAAAGATATAGTACACAACAATAATTATAAAATCTCATTAAACAATCTAATAAAAAAATTTAAAGAACGTGCTAAAATATATTTTATTCTAATTAATTAAGACCATAAAATGAAATTAGGTTAATTCAAATAAAACACAAATATTACCTTTATCATCTACATGCTCATCTAGTGTGAAGAGGATGTTGGGACATTGCCACATATCCATCCCCCTATAAGGACACAACACCAAGACAAACATGTGGTCATCCTCACTACCCACTAGCCCTAGTGCCTTGGTGGAAATCATGACCAGATACTCTGGCAAGCCCCTCTTGGGCATCATCTTGCCCAACATGTGAATTCGCACCTCAGTCATCAGCCTAGGAGGAAAACGGTCAAAAGTAGGCATCATATCTAGAAACCTATAAAAAATAAACAAAAAATCTCTGATGCAAAAGGGATTTTTTTCCCTCCCATGTATCATAGCAAGACGTCTATCTAAAGCCATACAAAAACTACCACAAAAAAATGGTAGACCATTTGATACATCATGGCCTCTACACCAAGGAATTGGCATAAAACAAAAGAGGGCAACTAATGTGTTGCCCATCATTAGTATAGTGTGAAATGATATTGACTAATTGCCATAGGCACTTAACCTCCTCTGCACCAAAAGAAGTGATCTCTAACTTTCCACTAAACGCCTGAAAATATGCTACACACACTACATGATCCCCAACATATCTTTGAGAGTAGACAAGATGAATCTCTACTGAAACACCATGGGGGACATCAAGGAACTGAGGAAAACCCTCCCCTCTCCTAGATATTCCAATGATGAAATATATGTCCTCCTCAGTAGGCCTATAGCATGTGTTAAGATTAGCATAAAAAGCTTGTTGGTGAGCATCCTAGCGATGGATTGGTTGGCCAACAACCCAGAGTTTCCCTTCGGGGATGTAGCCTTATCATAGTACTTAAGGAGGCATACATTCCTCAACGGGACTTGGGTCTCTATGGTAATATGGTGAGGGTATAAATCTCTCTCTCTCTCTCTCTCTCGTGCCTCCCATGGTTGGACCACATTGTATTGGTCCACCATTTTTGCCTGTTGTTGTTGCTCTTCCCTCTGTTGACATATTTGTTGCATGATTAACATATAAAATACATTAGCCTCATACATAAAACATATATATTTTTAATTAAATGAAAAATGTTTTATAAATAAAAAAATCCTCAGTGCACCCAAAAGAAAAGTAAATCATTGGAAACTGTGTGCCAAAAAACCCAATAAAGCACCAACAAACGGTGCATACATATACTTGATGCACTGATTAAACATTGGTTTTTTATTTCTCTACATGGTACGTCAACATACAATTAACACCAGTGCACATGAATAACCTCTTCACGCTGAAATGGAGATTCACGTTAATGAAAACATCGAGCTATATTTTTTTAATATTTATACATGTGGTGTGTTTGGGAAAAATAATCACACTAGGAAGCAACTTTTACCAGACGCACTGCGGTAAAAATTATAACTTTCCATGTGCATGTCAATTTACCAAACATACCGCTTAAAAATTGGTTATTTATTTATTTATTTATTATTAATTTCTTGATGTGGTGCATCAACATACAATTTGCATGGGTGCATATGAATAACCTTTTCACACTGAAACAAAACGTTAAGGTTAATGAACGCACCGAGATATATTTTTATAATATGTGTGCATGTAGTGTGTTTGGTAAAAACCAACGCACCAAGAAGTAACTTTTACCAGACGCACCGTGGTAAAAATTATAACTTTCCCAGTGTCTAACAATTTACCAAACACACTGAACAACTACAGTGCATTAATGGAACACATTGATTTATGGTGCACCCTATAAATTTACAGGGTGCATTGCCATCAGTGCACGCGAAACCAATTAAATGCATCACACAAGATTTTTTTCGTCAAAACATTGGATTTTTAAACATAATGTTCAATTCTACTCTGCTAAAAAGTTAATTAAAGAGAAACATGGACATTACATGGACATTTTCTCATTGGGGAGGCATGGTTACCATGTAAATGAAAAAACAAATTTGAGGATCGTTTGAGAAAATTCAAAAGCAACGCACTTAGCAACGAATGGAAGGATGCTAAGCAAGGGAAGCATCGACAACAAGGTGCTTGACAAAGGCAAGAGTAGAGCGGGTAGATTCTTTTTATTTAACCCTATTCGGTTGTGCTAGGGTAACCGCACTGGTGTGTGCACATTCCTAAGCGCACCACTATTTTTTTCAAATTAAAAACCCTATCGCAGTGCACCTTGTTGTCTACACACTGGTGTGATTAAATACATTAAGAGCACTGGTGCATTTTTTTGTATAGCACCGACATTGTGAAAATGAATTTTATGACTGGAATTTTTTAAATTTAATCTTTGTCTAGTTCTTTCAAGTAATATACACACTGATGCACCTTATATAAGTAGTGCACTATTTTTTTTATTTGTATAAAAAATAAACCTGTAATGGTGCACCACCTACTCTTAAGCACCATTACTTTATGTTGGTTATGCACTGAGTTATTTGTGTATTTGTTTAGCATTGGGGCATCGTGACAGTATAGCACCAGACAGGGCAAAATGAGTTTTACAACCATTCTTTTTTTTAAATTCAACCCTTTCCAGTACTATCGAATATTATACGCATTGGTGCGCATTATGTACTTAATGCACCATTATTTTTTTTATTTTTTATAAAAAAAACTTTGTCATGATGCACCATACTCTATTAAGCTCTAGTGTATATAATTATGTAATGCATCGGTGCATTTTGGGTATTATAGATGCATTGTTAAAAGACATATGCTAAAACATCCACCTACCTATCTCCACTAGTGACCTCCACTACAAACATATTTTTGGGCTATTTTTATAGGGGCTTTTGCAAAAACCTCCACTAGAGGGTCTTTTTCTTGTAGTGAAATCCTAGTTAGTATCTCTTTCTATAATGTTTTTGGTTTGTTGGTTTTGTGCCATTATAGTTTACATTCTCAAAGGGTGACTTTTCTATGGAAGAATTGGTTTCCTTAGATAATAGGGTTGGGGTCCATGGAATTAATTTGGTGACTCCCACAAATTGTTCCCTAATCCTTTCTTCTCTCCCTTCACTTTTCCCATGTGTGTTCATCTATTTTCCACTTAGGCCCATATCAGTCAAAATTTTGGTGAGAATTTAGGGAAGGGAGTATTCATGATTGTTATATCTAAAGCTTTGAGGGAAGCATCCCTCTATTTTAGTCTTGAGGGTGCCTTGTTCCTCTTGAAGGCGGGGTATGGATGAATTGAATCATGGAAATGTTTCTTTGCTTTATCTTTCAAAGGTTTATCTCCTTCCTCAATTGAAAGTGTCATTTCTTTATCTAACCCTCCAGCTTTAGTGTTTTCTATTACCTAGCTCTACTTGGTATCACCCTCTTTCTTGTTGCATTCATTTAGTTGTTTCTTAATTTCATCCTCATGCAATACCATTCTCAAAATTGTCTCTATCTATGAATCCTGGAGGCAAAGGGGCCATCCTCTCTAATAACAATAAGGGTTCCAATAGAGGCACCTCCCATGCATCATTTTATGATGATATGTTTCAATTCTTAACCCTAGCTCAACTAAATGTTATGAAGGTGGCCTCTAATTTTCACTACCACTTTTCAGAGAAAATTAAAAAATATATGGATAGAATGGACAACATCTTTAATAAGTAGAGGCAAAAAGTCACTAAGGAACAACTAGAAGCAGAATTTAAACATTGGTTCAATACTTAGGTTTTTGGAGGAGTAGAGACACCAAGACTTTTTGGCTCATTGAGCTATATTGGTTGAACAATGCATTCATCAACTAGGTAGTTAAAGAAAAGGATAGTTAATCAAATGTCATCTTGCATAAGTTAAGCATCATAGACCAGAAATTCAATGCTCTCTACAAAGAGATATTCAATATTGAGATTGACATTACAAACAATGTAGACTCACTAAGTCACTTCGTGGGGACCAATGACAACTTCCAAACATTAGAAGGCACCCTTGAAAACCCCATCAAACAAGATGAGGTTCTAGAGGAGAAAATCCCTAAATGCTTTTGTTAGAAATAGGAAGATGGTCTCCCAGTTTAAATCATTATGCTTATCTAGTATTGTAAGTATGAAAAATGATAATGACCTCCGCAATCTCAACTTTATGTTTTATTGCCTCATGTTCATATGATAGGTAAACTCTTACACTAGTTTCTAGAATTTTTGAAGCACTCAAAGAAATATTTTTAGAGGAAAATTATAGTAGCAAGCCATTATTTTTTTCTTGGCTTCCCAAGTTGCATAAAATAGCCCATGTTGCTTGTAATATATTTTTGTGCCATGTTATATCAATGTGTTTATATATATATATATATTATATGTCTATCATGTGAAAAATTATATCTATTTTCTAAAATTGCTTTTAATAAATTTATTAAAATAAAATATTATAGTATAAGTAACTAATTTTGACTTACCTAATAAATAAAATAATGTTTTTCATGATAATAAAGATTGAACTTTGAGTCCACATGGGGTAGCTCAAGCGGCAAGGGCCGTGGAAATGAAGTCTCACTGAACCGGAAGTCTTGGGTTCAAATCTTGGGCTACCCTTCCCCGTTGAGGGGTACTTAATGGACATGTAAATCGGAGAGTCCCGCCCCAGCTTACAAAAAGAAAAAGATTGAACTTTGCAAATATTTTTGGTCTTGAGTTAAACTAATAGGTGTTCAACATTTTTTTTGGAAGTTATATATTTTTATAATTACCACGATAATGTCAAATGATGAGTATGAAGCGCCCCCAAGTAGTGAATGCTAAGGGGAACCAATGCTTCTAATGTTCCATATTACTAAATTAATAATAATAAATAAATTGAAGGATCATCATGAATAAATAAAAATAGGTAAAAATAAGTAAAGATAAATTTATGAAAAAAATATAAACTAAGAGTAACTTAAGATAAAAATAAATGTGCACGATGACAAGTAGATTTTGTGCATAGATTTTTTCTTCCATTTTTAGACAAAGCAATTATACTAATGGATGATGAGAAGAATGTGATGTATCCTTTCTCATAAAGAATTGTTAGGAAACATGAAAAAGCACTCCAACAAAAGAAAACTGACAAAGAAAAAATATTTAACTATAATGCACACAGGCTCACCAAATTGCATTATCAATAGCATATATTGATACACGAGGATCTCTCAATGTTTTCCTATAATCTCTCAAAAATTCACCCCATAAATCTCTCCACAAATATATCATCCATCAATCAAAAATCTCTCAATAATTTCAAATGGATCAATATTCCAACATTTCTCCCCTATAATGATCATTTGGAAGTATTCCAAGATCATCTCTAAATTTGCAAAAGTTTTCCTTAGATGGTGCTTTGGTGAATATATCAACTGCATGTCCATATGTTCCACAGTACTCAATCTTGATCACTCATTGAACCAAATCTCGAAAAAAATGATATTGAATATTAATATGCTTGGTCTTCTTTTGAAAAATGGTTTTTTGGTCATTTGAATAGAACTTTTGTTACCACATAGAAACTTAGTGAGTTTCTCTTGTTTCTTATGTAGATCTCTAGAATTCTTCTCAACCAAACTGATTCACATGTTGCTGTCACTGTGGGGAGAGAAATTGTAGGTTGTTTGTTAGCACTCCAAGCAACTGTTGTTGAACCCATTCTAAATGAATACCCTAAAGTTGATTTCTTGTCATCCATGCATCCAACCAAATATAAATCTGTATAACCAAACAACCCGAAATACTATGTAGACCTATATACCAAACCATAACCAATTTTCCACGCAAATATCTTAAATTCCTCTTTGTTGCTTTCGAATGAAATTCCTTGGGTTCTACCATAAATTTTGATACCATACTGATTGAAAATGAAATATTTAGTCGAGTTGTAGTTAAGTAGATCAAACTTCAAACTAATTGATGCTACAAGGTAACATCAACTGAGTTGGAGTCATCATGTCCATATAAATTCAACCCAACTTCCAAAGGAGTTTTCTTTGGATTGAAACTCAACATTCTGGACTTCTTTAGAATGTCCCAAGTATACTTGGCTTGTGACATGAAAATACCATCTTCCCTTTGCCAAACTTAAATACCCAAGAAATAATGCAACTCACCATGATCTATAATCTCAAACCCAACAATCATATGTGACTTAAATCTTTGAAATAATTCATCATTGTTCCATGTGTAGATCAAATCATCAACATATAAGACAACTATCAAAATGTCTTGTCCTAACTGAAACATAAAGAGATTTGGCTGAGATAAAATTTTAACTAAGAAATGATCCTGAAAATACTTATCAATTCTTGAATATCATGCCCTGAGTGCTTTCTTAAGACCATATAAGGCCTTATTCAACTTATAAAGATAAGATAATCTCCTTTTCTTGGCACTTCAAAACCACCAGGTTGCTTCACATAAATTTCTTCATCCACATAACCATTCGAAAAAGTTGATTTAACATCCATATGAAAACCATTTGTATTGGGCAGCTAATGCAAGAACCATCCTGATTGTATCCAACTTTTCCAAAGGAGAAAATGTATCAGTGTAATCAATGCCTTATTTATGTGCATAGCCCTTTGCAACTAAACGAGCCTTATACTTATCAATTGTGCCATCAGATTTATACTTTGTTTTATAAATCCACTTAGTTCCAATTACATATTTTCCTTTTGGTAATTTGACCAAGTCCCATGTATCATTTTCACCAAGTAATTCAATTATGCGTCCATAGCTTCATCCCATTCTTTCTTTCTTGGTTCTTCCACATAATCCTATGGTTCATCCATTTTCATTACCTATCCCATAAGCGCATAATTTACTACAAAACTTTGAGATGTAGTAACCCTTCTTTCAAAAATTTTATCCAACATACTACTTTCTGAATGACCCCTTTCAAGCCACTTAGGTTCTTAACTTCATCTATATTTATTGAATTGGAATTTGGTTCATCACCAATATTCATTGCATATTTCCTCAATTCAAATTGTACATGTTCTGGCTGATAGATTCCCTACTCATTAAATAAAACATCTCTTCTTATTATCACCTTCCTTGCTTTAGGATCAAACAACCTATCACTTCTTGTTTCATTACTATATCCAATAAAGATACACTTCACACTCTTATCATCCAATTTCTTCCTATTTTCCTTAGGAACATGTCCATATGTAGTACACCAAAAAATTTCATATGTACAACATTTGGTTTGTATCCTGGCCATGATTCTTCTAGAGTCAAATTCAACATTACTTTGGTAGGATATCGATTAAGAGTGTATATTGTTGTGTGTACTGCTTCAGCCCAAAATTCATTTCCAAGAGACTTAGTTTTTAACATGCTCCTAGCCATTTCAACTATGGTCCTATTTTTCCTCTCTAAAACACCATTTTGTTGAGGAGAGTATGAATTGGTAAACTCTCACTTTATTCCATTATTCTTGCAATAACTCAAAAACTCATTTGACTTGTATTCTCCCCCATTATCTATTCTTACGGTGAGAATTTTCAGACAACTTTTGTTTTCAACTAAAGCCTTAAACTCAAGAAAATGATAGGATAATTCAAACTTCTCTTGCAAAAAATACACCCAAGTTTTCCTAGAATAATCATTAATGAAAGTGATAAAATGACGTGCCTTTCAAAAACAACATAAATTTGAAAGCACCAATGCTAGACATTCTCTAGCCTTCCATGTTCTAGTTGAGTAACTTTCCCTGTGTTGTTTCCCAAAAATGTACCCTTCACATACATCATCATGCAACTTAATATAAGGAATACCATTCACCATTTTTTGCTTTATCAATGATATCAAACTCTGAAAATTCAAGTGTCCCATCCTTAAGATCCAAAGCTTACTATTTGCTTATTTTGTTGCTTTCAAACTTTGTGAATTACTTGAATCAAAAGAGAGCTTGAAAATTATGTCTTCAGTCATTTCGCCTCTTGCTACAGCTGCAATTTGATTCAACTTATCCATGATTAAACACTCTTTATTATCAAACACTAACTTGTAGGTTTTCTCCATCATCTGTCCTATAGAAAGTAGGTTCTTATTTAATGTTGGTGTTAACAAAGTGTACTCAATTGAATTCTTCTTTCTGTGCAATGTTGGTATTGCAACTATGCCTTTCCATTTCACATCAAAAACACTATCATCACAAAATTTGATTTTGTCAGAATCATTCTCAATCATTTTGTTAAACAAATCCTCTAGATGTCATATGAGTTGAACATCCCAAATCAATATACCATGCTTCACTTTCTTCACTATGTGTCATCAAACTTGAGATGAATAAATTTTCATTCCTAGTTTCTTCAACAATTGTATTAACACCCTTACGCTCCGTATCTCACATTTTTGCATAACGGCCTCCTTCAAGATGGCCAAATTTTTGGCAATAATAACATTGTGGTCCTTCGACTCTTCCTCCATTTCTGCCCCCATCTCTTCCTTTTCCTCTTCCACGAGATCCACCTATTCCTCTTCCTCTAAACAAACTCTGATTCCTTCCTCTACCTCTCTACTTAGGTGCATTTCATTGTGAAATTTATTGATTTCTATTTTGATTTTGATTCTGATATTGACCTCTACTCCTTCCTCTTCCTCTATGCTTTGAAAAAGAAACATGTTCCACTTTCTTAGATGGTTGATTTTCTTTGACAGTTAATAAGAATCCACTTAATTTTTCAATTTTCATTATATTTAAGTCTTTGGAGACCATATTACTGGTGGTGACCATCTGAAAATTAGGAAGAACACTTCTTAAAATTTTCTCAACTAACCTTCTTTCTGGAACATATTCACCTAATGACCTTATCTAATTAACAAGATCTTGCATTTTTGGGATGTAATCATGATTAGATTCATTACTTTGCATATGGGCATTTTCAAAATTCCTCTTTGGTGTTTGCAATTTAGCTACAACCACACCTTCATATGTGTTCTTTAAGATATACCATGCTTCTTTGGATGATACTACCCAACTGATTCTTGGAAATATAGATTCTTCAATTGCGCTTCGTATAAGTGAAATTGCTTCATTATCCTTCTTAAAAATTTCCTTAAGGGATTTCTTTTCATCATCACTTAATGCTTTGAATTTGTCAGGAGAAGGCATAGTGCATCCACCAGATACAATTTTCCATAAACATTTAGGGATGAATATACGTTGCATGTGTTTACTCTAATAAAAATAGGTTGTGCCAGTAATTTTAGGAAATGCAATATTGCTTGTTGCCACGAGGATATTAAGAGAGAAGTAGAGAATTAGAGAGAGAAAGTGCACAAAGAACATAATGTGTCCCACTTTGACCTAGGACAAGAACCAATGTCCCAAAAAACTGGGACTCAACCACCATGGCAAAAATGTCATTTTATTAATGTTTGAGTACAATGAAGAGCTAAGAAGCTCAATTCTATCAAAGATTGAACAAGACCCCTTCAAGACTTTCTCTCTTAATACATTTTCTCGATGAGTACAATATCTGTTAATCAAAGAGAAAAGGTAATATAACCTTTTTTACACTTGTGAGAAAATATACCTTTACAATAGAAACATATTTTCCCAAATTTACAACTTAGCCAACACAAAAGAAAATGCATCTTAAATATTCCTCCCATACAAAATAATTTTCCTTCAAAACACTCCACTAATTCTCTCTCCTCAAATATAAAAAAAATAATAAATGGAGAATTCTTCACTTTTTCACTTCACTGCAAAATTTTCACTTGTTAAAATAAAGAATATAGAATTATTCACATACAACATAAGAATTTCCCTTGTAATCAACTATTCATGTTCAGTGAAAGGCACAAAATTTTCATATTTTTAAACTTCAAACTTCATGCCAATAAATTTGTAAATTTCATGTCTAGCTCGAAAAAGGTCCACAGTGAAAGTAACTTTTAATATTTGAAATTTCATACTTTGCATTTTTCAATGCAGATTTATCTAACACTTATGCTTTGGATTTTAAATGCAGGTCCTATTGATGGTTTGTACTGACTTCAACACTTCAAAATGTCTGTCAAATTTTCACACACTCCATGCTTGTTGCATGTTGGTTGACCACAAATCTTTTCATATGGAATATAGAATATATGTTATACTTTCTTGATTTAAAAATTTGAATAACACACACACAAATTCAACAAACATAAATTTGCACATAGTTTCACACAACCCACGAGTCTCCCTAATGTCTGCAATATGGATGAAATTGGTCTGCAATAAATACTTTGGATTTTTCTGAAATCATAACACTAAAAAATAAATAAATTGTAGTGACTCACATAAATAAAATTGCAGATGAGCAATTAATATTTTGGAGGAATGTCTCACTAATCTTTTGGAGGAATGTCTCACTGCTTATACAACTCCATAGTTGGCTCCATGTAGATGTGTTCTTCACATCAATTCCGAAACACAATGACACACACCAAGCTCTGATACCAAATGAAAAATCACAACAACAAAAGACAAATGATAGAGAAAAAATATTTACTATAATGCACACGGGGTCACCAATTTTCATTATCAATAGCATATATTTATACATGCTGATCTCTCAATCATTTCCTATAGTCTCTCAAAAAATCACTCCATAAATATCTCCACAAATATCTCATCAATCAATCAGAAATCTCTCCACAAATATCTCAGTAAAACAAAAACTTTAATAATTTCAAATGGATCATTATTCCAACAAAGCAAGGATTAGTCACTAGCATAGGTAGTTTATTAAGGACTTAGGGGTGCCTAGTGGCTGAAAATTATGGTGTAGCTGAGCATCTGGATAGGAAAAGAGTCATCCCTCACATGTTGATTGCGGTTAGTTAGTTTAGAGTAGAAAAAGGGTTTGGTAATCACATATAAGTGAGTTCTTCATTATACAAGTAAGTTTCTCACCACTCACTCCTCATGTGGATTATGAAATTGGTAATAAAATATTCTTTATGTTTTTCAATTAATCGATGTGAATTTTTGTGAGTATTTTTTTATAATTATGTTTGAAATTCAAGCCATTGCAATGCTATCTTTAATAAAGTCAAAATAATTACCAAGAACAAGTGAATGAAAATAAGTAAGAATCAAACTTATGCATCATATTTCAAGGCTTATTTATGCATGTCAATAGTAGTTACATCATTTTCTTAACAAATTTTTATTTATCATCCAATTATCAATATGCCTTCTAGTCAAGTGTTAAATTATAAGTTGGTAAGTTATCTTAGTAATATTTATGTTAATGTTAATTGTATAGTCTAGTTAAGCAATTTATGGATCAAATGGTGTTGACTACACCATTTAGCATGATGTAAATATTGTCCATTGTTGGAAATTATAGACATTTTGGATGTTAGTTTCTCTTGTATGCTTCCCCTATCATCCAATAATGATATAGACAAGGGTTATATCATAATTCAATGGGTCATGGCTTAGTAGTTATGAAATAGTTTAGGATTTAGATAGAAATAAAGTATAAGGTTTGAGTAATTTGACTTTAAATATGGGATGCATGCCTAAGTATACGGGTAAGTCAAGTATGAAGCCACTCTCTGCTATCTTTTGAGTGATTTTATAAGGTTTATATTAGAGTTATTTTATCTTATGATCTATAAATTGTCATGGATATTCCATCGGATTGTTCATCACAATAAATCTAATAAATTTATACTGAAAAACCAAAATCTATACTATGAGGGTTATTTTCCTTAGACTTGTGGATTTATTAAGTTATTGTTTCAATGCATTTAATATATAAAATGTATAAATATAAAAAAATATATAAAAATATAGATACTCACAACTATAATAACACAAAATACGACTTAGGAAAACCTTTTGGAAGAAAAATGAGCTGGAAGGTGAGGTTGTTCTGCTTTTTTTTTTCTTTAAATGGAAATGGATGCAAGTACAAAAAAGAGAGACATGTGGCACACATGCTACTACAATGTACAAACCCTGTTTTTTCTCTTTCTCCTTATCAAATCTCGGCTACTTTATTCATGTATGGAACAAAATACACTCGAATATAATGGAACCACTTTTCCTCCAAGTAGCTTAGTTATGACAATAAAATAACCTATTAGTGGTTAAGTTTGACCCCTTCAACTGTTATCTCGAGTTACAATATCAAATATTCTAGAGTCTTCTTCATCATTATCATATGGTGGCATCATGTTGGACCATGGTGTAAAAAATAGGAAGGTCAACATATGGGTGGCATAACTTTTTCAAAGACACTTCGATTGAGGTAATTTTTGCATTGTTGGGAAGGTATCCTTGTGTAGAATAACAATGTTTGGTGTGACACTAAGGAAACAAATTTTTAACCCCCAAAAATGGCATTTTATGCCTCAAACTATTTCTAGAAGGTTTCAGACCCCAATTCACCAAACTAGGACTTGATGGTAAAAATGGACGTATGAACTAATTCCTCCACTTTTCCCACTCTAAAATAATAAATATTGATGAAGAATAATATAATGATCCATTCTAGATCATGCCTCCTCATTTTTGTAGGCTTTTGGTCCCCAAAAGCTTCTATTAAATGAGGTGAGGAAAGTTTTCCTCCACCTTGTCTCTGGTGTACCATTTAGCCTTGCTATAAAGTTGTCCTTTTAACCCATTCTACCAAAGTTCATGCTACCCTTGTCTTGTAGTTTTAGAACTCTTCTAAAAATTTGTGTCTTATTCAACTATGCTTAATTATCCAGTGCAAAATCCTACATAAAGTAGGACATATTCCTCTTCCTGGTTTAGCATAGAAGGCTCATAGAACTTCAAATTCTCTACATTCACCATGGAGTAAATGCACATGTATGGGGATATATTGAGTTTACTTTCACTATCCCCCGCGTTATCTAGTATATAAAAGGGAGCATATTGTAAAGCCTTGATTTTCTTACCAATTCCCTTTAGCCACTCCATGTTTAACTATAACCATATTCAGCCTCCCAGCTTAAAGGAATTCTCTATTTTGTGTTAATCGTGCTCAACCTTGTATTTTTCCTATGACTTATGTAGTGTCTCTTATACTTGAGATGGATTTTTCTAATCTTATCAACATTTTTTTCTTCCCTTAAGGCATCCCCTACAAGATCCTCACTCACTCTTCATTGTTGTCCATATGCAATATCTAGAGGTGAAGGTGGAAAATATCTTTAAAAATATTCAAACAAGAACTTACTAGTGGAAGTGTGGGCTACTCTTTTATGATAGTGTTGTATATATTCCAAATTTTCATCCCAAGTCTTTTGATTCTTCTAATTATAACCTTTTAAAATTTTCACCAAAGTCTTCTTGATTACTTATGTTATCGAATCTATCTATGGATGAAATGTTGTATACCTCTTCAACTTCCTGTCTATGTTATCCCACAACATAATCCAAAATGAATTCAAATATATTGTGTCCCTATCTAAAATGATTCTCCTCAATATTCCAAGTGCACCTAGACTTGTCCAAAGAACAAGTTCATTGCTTCTTGCTTGTTGATAGTCATTTTACATGGCATTAGAACACATAGCTTGTTGAACCTATCAACTACCACGAAATGGTTTTCATGTCCCTTCCTGGTTCTTGGTATACCTCCAACAAAGTCCATGAACATACTTTCCCAAGGATGAGTAGGTATAAGGGATGATATAGACCCTCTTTCAGGTTACTAGGCTTGTAGGTACATAAACGTTGGTAGAAATTAAATAATAGAGCAATGGAACACATAAAATATTGTAGAAACACAAACATAGAAAAGCATAAAACAAGAGATGCACAAATATATGTGGTTCACCCAATCTGTGCTATGTCCACAGAGAAATAGCCAGTCCTTCTTTTTATATAATCTAGAAAAATGAAGGGATGCAACCTAAAACACATCCATTATAACTTCTTATTCACTCTCACACAATCTCCTTTGTTTTTCTCTCACAGAATAATACACAACCATAATGAAATTCCCTCATATAAACCAAGAGTTTCCTTCTAGGGAAAAAAACCCTACGTATGCCGTTAGATTTTCTTCCTAATTAATGACCTAGATTGGCTATGAAATTATAATATTTTACAAGGAAAATTTTCTTATAATTTTTCTTTTGGGGATCCTTCCCTTGAACCCCTACCAAGTATCCCGCCCCTCGGGACCCCCTAGAAACTATAGTGGGGGGGGAGAATCTGCCCCACACCCCTTATTAGGGACTGGGATCCAAACACGTCTGAAACAAGACCTCTAAATCAAAAAGATAATCAGGTTCCACACCAAACAAAAACATTTATCCTTTTTATGAACCTAGATACCTCTTCTTACATATTGGGTACATACCTCTGAAAGTTGGAACAACAATGCTCCTCAGTATTCCACGTGCACCTAAACATGTTCAAAGAACAAGTTTGTTGCTTCTTGCTTGTTAATAGTATTTTTATATGGCATTAGAACGCACATCTTATTGAACTTATCAACTACCATGAAAAGGTTTTCATGTCCCTTCCTAGTTCTTTGTAAACCTCCAACAAATTCTATAGAATTTTTTTCCCAAGGATGTGTGGTATAAGAAAGGGATGATATAGACTCTCTTTCACGTTACTAGGCTTGTTAGTACAACAAAATTGTTATAAATTAAATAATGTAACAACAGAACACATAAACTATTGCAAGAACACAAACTTAAAAGCATAAACAAGAGAGACAAAAATATAAGTGGATCACCTAATCAGGGCTACGTACAGGGAGAAACAACTAGTCCTTCCTTTTATATTATCTAGCAAACTAAAGGGATACAACCTATAACACATTCACTATAACTTCCTCTTCTCTCTCACACAATCTCATATGTTTTTCTCTCACAAAATAATACACAACTATAATACAATTCCCTCATATAAACCAAGGGTTGTCTTCCAGGGGAAAAAACCTTAAATTAACATAACTTATACCATTAGATATTCCACCTAATTAACGACCAAAATTAACTACGAAATTATAATATTTCACAAGGAAAACAATTTCAAAATTTTTCTTTTGTGGGCGTTGCCCCCAAACCCCTACCAAGTGGGGGCTAAAAGACTGATTTCACCCCCTGGACCTTCTGGCAGCAATGACACGGGGGAAAGCCACCCACATCCCCCCCATCAAGGATTGGTATGTAAACATGACTGAAGCAATACCTCTAAATCAGGAAGATAATCAGGTTCCACACCAAACAAAAGCATGCATCCCTTTTATGAGCCTAGCTACCTGTTCTTACATCTTGGGCCAATACACATACCTCTACAAGTTGGCCATAGTCTTCACTACACTAAAATTTCCTACAACCTTAAAGGCATGAGCTTTTATAATTAGTTATATTTCTCACCCTTGGGAACACATAATTTATCCAACATGTAGAGTAACCTATCTTAGAGATGGTAGTCAACTATGTTATCACCACTGTGCACATGGCTTTGACTCTGCAACTATTGAAACACCTCCTTGAAGTCCTCATGCTCTAAATATGCCTCTCTATTTGCATAATGAGTGAATGAATCCATGTGCATAATAGTTCCCAAACTATGTTCTTTGAAGTGGGTGTCCATTAAGTCATGTCAACCAACTTATTTTTGTTCCCTTCTTGTACTTGATTACTAAATGGAATTGTTGTAGAAACCTCGTTCACTTGTAATGCTTGGTCTCTTGTAGCTTACATTGGGCCTACGGGTACTACAGTGGCTGGTGATTTGTGCGTATTGTTGTCTCCTTTCCCATCAAATAGTGTTTCCACTTCATTACAACAAGCACCAAGGCATAAAGCTCCTTGTCATAGGTAAGGTAGTTGACAACTTCCCCATGAAATACTTTAGAATGTTAGCATGCAGGCCTTCCTCCCTGCATCAATATTACTCCCATAGCATACCCACTCACATTTTTCTCCACTTCATAGGGTTACTACAAGTTAGGTAATGTCAAAACTAGTGATTTACTAATCTTCTTCTTTAACTCCTCAAAGGCCCTTTGTTGACCCTTGCCCACTAGAAACTCTTGCCACTCATTGTTACGACGTGGACTGGTGCTTCTACAACTGAAAATGAGGCTATGAATTTCCTTAGGTATTACTCTCATCTGGAAAAAATCCTAACCTCAAAAACATTAGTAGGCACTAACCACTTCATAATGGCCTCCATATTGGCATGATCTATATTCAACTCTCCCCCACCTATCACATTTCCTAGATACACCAAATATTGCTGTGAAAACTCATACTTATTGAGATTTTCCAATGATTTGTGCTTCTTTAATTTATTTATCTCTTGCATTAAAAGTGAGATGTGCCTCCCAAGTAGCACTATACGCTAGTGTATCATCCAAGTAGACAATAAAAAATGAATCTACAAAAGGATGCAGTATATCATTCATTAACATCATAAACATAGTTAGTACATTGCATAGTCCAAATGGCATGACTAACCACTCATACAAACCTTTTTTAGTTTTGAAGGTGATCTTCCAGGTATCTTCTTCTTTGACCCAAACCTGGTGATATCCTAACTTTAGGTATATCTTGCTAAAGAATTTGGCTTGTTGCAACTAATCCAGCAAATAAACTATCATAGGTATGGGGTATTTATTTTATAGCCTTATTTTTTTAATGTCTTGTAATTAATAAACATTCACCAACTCCCTTCATTTTTTGGCACAATGATGATAGGTGACCCGCATGGTGAGGTACTTGGTTGAAAAACACCATGTTTTATTAGTTGTTGCAACTACTTCTTCACCTCACTTGATTCTAACAAATTTCTTGTATAACCTAATGTTTGGAAACAAGGACTTTGGCAATAACTTGATCTCATGCTACAACTCCCTCTTTGGTGATAGCCCTTTAGGCTCCTGAACAAACCCCTATATGCCTATAATAACTCTTCTAGTGGTTGTTCCTATTCCTTAGTACACCCGTCTAGGGATGAATTTTCTCTCACTGACTCTTCTATAGATTTATTTTCTATTAAAACTAATAAAACATACTTCTTTATAGAACTAATCATTTTTTTGTTTTAGTTGGAACTTACCAGTGAAATTTTGGACTTTCCCTTGTGGGAATTGATGGTGAAGAATTTTGTATCCTTGATGAGATGGTACTACTTAGATCCCTAAATGAAGATTGCATCTTGCATGTACATATAGGTAATTCCAATAACCACTCCACATACATCAAGGGGAACTACATCTAGTTCTACTTCATCAATAAAATCATCGCTTATAGAAAATCTATTTTTTCACTTTTTGGTTACCTTTAATCTCTACATTTTTATTTTCCCATCCTAATGGATATGGGTTTGGATGACCATGAACTTCCAATCCCAATTTTTTGACCAGCTCTATTGCAATTAAATTTGCTTGTGATCCTGAGTAAACAAAATATATTTTTTTTTATCTTCTTGACTTGTATCTTTATATGGAAGAGTCTAGTCATTTCCTTCTCTTCCTATTGATAAAGACTACTCAAATCACACCCTTCTATACTATTGTACAAAAAATCTTCTCACCCATGTCCGAGTTTTTTTCAACATGGTTTCTTGAATCAACATCAATGAGATTTTTCTTCTTAGCATCTTTCATTTTGTTCTTCGAGTTTAGCTCTGAATGCAACTTCCAACACTTCTCCTCTCTAAGACCATCAATATTACATTGGTTTTTTGGATCTTTACATTGGTGTGTTGTGACTATTTTATTTTTTTATTTCCCCCCTCTCTTCTTCTTCTTCCCTTCCTTTGAAGCTTCATGGTGCTTCTGCTTTGAACCACTTGAATTCTCTTTCTTATGGCTTATGTTCTTTAGGTAGTGTGCATATGCACAAGCCTCATCCATGGATATGAATTTAAACAACATCACTTGCTTCCTAGATGGTTGTATATACCCCAAAAATACTTAAGGAGTACATCTAGGTTCTTTAGGGAGATACCAAACATTATGGACTTATTTCTAGATTTTGTGGTGTATTATCATATACTCTTCCCTCGCTTCTACTTGAAGTAATGCCACTAGATCCACTAGTAAGATACATACCCAATAGGGTAACACTGTGACTTTATGATAATTTTGAAATCCTCCCACTTAGTCAACATCTCCCTCCAACCTCAAGGTCCCCCTGTGGCTTTCCCACCAAGTCAGAGCATGGCCCTCTAATTTCAACTAAGAAAATGAAATATTCTATTCTTACTTTATATGATGAACACTAAAATGAACTTCTAATTCTTGCAACCAATATTTTAACTTCAGAATGTCTATCTCACTTTTGTATGGCTCAAGTTTGAACTTCATTTACATATTGAATAGGTACTATGAATCGTTCAAAACACTCGAACTAGGTTCATCCTTCTCAAGTTCTTTCTAAGATAACCTCTTTGGTTCTTCTTTATTTGTCGATTTCCCCTTCGATCTAACTTCCACGTCAGAACCTTCATCTTCTTTGAATAAGCCAAGCATATTGGCTAGGCCTTCCATGAGGAGGATCACATTTTGGTTTATATCTGGGACTTGTGCTTCCAGCTGCAAAAACCTCTCCTCTACGAGATCTTGAATGTTATTAACAACTCCATTAACCATGATTGGTATTTTATGACATTCAGCTTAAAAAATATAGATCCCCTACAAGTACCCCAAATAAACCCAAAGAAACTTACTCTAATACCAATATGATTCGTAAATGTAACACACCCCCTCCTAAGTTCCACCAAAGCACAAGTTAGAAGGAGGTGGTCACTATGTTGACCTGATATCCAAGGCAACTTTATGGAAATGGGGTTTAAAATTTTCGATCTTTTTCAACTTCCTCAATCTTCAAATGGATGAATTCACTTCATTCATCTTATCAATACAATCCCAGTAATATAAATTTTATCTCAATCTTACCTTTGGATAGAAAGATATGGCCATTTAAAAATGAGAAAATCAAACAATACCACATTATCACCCTACCATGTGGCTATCCTAGCTAGCCTCCTAACGCCACTTAGATTTGACGCATAAGCTTCTCACTTGTTCATGGCATGGGTCTTCACATATAATGCACACATACATATATTTGAAACCTCAATTTATTCACACTGGGAGCGTAAAAATATACATGTATATATGAAATTATATGAAAATTGATGAACCATTAGTTAGCCGCAATATCTTGATTCCTTGGGTTCTATTACTCGACCTTTTTCATTATTTGCTTCCTTAAATTTCTTCAGGGATTGCCTTCCAATTTAACTTTTACAATGGGTCTAGACTACACTAATAAAAGGATATTTGGGATCACATGTGTCATGCGGAAAGAGTTAATCTTGCGGACAAAACCAACCTCCCTAGAAGCCTAAGACTTTCTAGTGACAAACAAGACAATTAAGAGCAATCCTTCTCTAAACATGCATTTAACATACAAGAAATCAAGTGTTTTAGATCCTACCTGTAGTCCAACGTTGTTGTAGTAGTCTAGCCTCGTTGATTCGGATGAGCTCCTCCTTCACTTCGAAACCTGCATTCACTAACAATCAAA
>APFE031182587.1:127786-173444 GCA_000404065.3 Pinus taeda
GCAACCTGCTAATGAATAGAACTGACAAGTTCCTCCACTTTAACCGTCTCAAGTGAAGTGAACCCCCCAGAAAATCCAAGTGAGTCTAGCTGACGTCTGCTCCAGGTATAGTGGGATCTTCCCTCCACCGTCACCTTGGGTAGAATCCTAATATAATGGTCACTAAGGTCACCAACAGCAACAAATACACCTAGGGGAATAGTCTACACTCCGACAACACGCAAGGGCAGAGTAACAAGCTCAATCCCCTTACCGGCTCCTTGACAATGGTTAATCCAAGGTTTACTGATATGTGATCCCCTGGCTCCTCAACAATAATCTGAGGTTTACCGTTTGTTATACATGTGTGTCTGGCATCGTTCCCAACGGGGGAGGATTGATCCCCTCACTGGTTCGGACACGAACTCGTGCTTCTCCTTTAAGAGGAGCTTTCCTAGAGTATAAATGCAACAACTGGATTTATCCTATCACAAGATAAGCTACTTGTTTGGTTTTCTAGTCTTGGAGAGTTAATTACTCACCTACTCCAAGACACTAGCCTGATCTATATTGGTGCTTCAGAGCCCTAGTAAAAGAAAAATTTCTAAGTTGATTTTACTTTAAGCGTTGATTTTAATGGTTGTTCTTTAAGACAAAAGGTAGTGGAGATGAAACTGATGGTGTATAGACTCGACTCCAATCCACTAAAAAGATGCACCGAGGATGATTTACACTACTTTTCTTTTTCAATGAATTCTCTAATTAAGAGAGTTGGAGAATGCAAACTTTTGATAAAAACAACTTTCTTAATAGACAATCAAAGAAACAATCTCTTAATATTTTCCAAGCACACAACACATGACCACTCATTACTTGCATGGAAAAAGCCTTTTTCTTTCAAAAACTTCAAATGCTACTTAAAACAAACTTCGCAAAGGAGATCTTTTTGTATTTTCCCTGTTTAACAAAGCATATAAAACTATTTTAATCAAAAGCAATTTCAAGATCTATAAAAATCTATGACAAACTCACTCAAAAGCAAATGAAAAGGAAATTTATCTAAAAGCAAATCTAAAGAGGAAAAAGCCTACTAAGATGATTCTGGGATGTTTTACTCGGTAATGATCAAACCAAGGACTAGTTCATGCAGAATCATAAACCAATCAAAACAAAAAATCAAACTCTTTTTGTTCTTTTCTTAAGAATGAAATTCACAACTTTAATTAACAAGCTACTTTGAAATTCCGCAAAGAGACAACACAAAGGTAGGTTGCTCACACAAGTAGATTTCACGACAGGTCCGACTCCTAAGAAGACTGACAAAACTAGAGAGATCTAAGGTTTCACAACTTCCAAAATCAAAGTCACTACAGGACCAATGCAAAAATCAAACCCTAAGGCTAAAACTTCAATGAATTTCACTAAAACTCTTGACGCTTTCGAAACAAGTTCAGGTGAAGATCTTTGATAGATAACCAGTGGATCTGGGCAGTAAAGACTAATGAAAGACAAAATCTAAAGGAAAAAATGGACAAAATGGAAATTTTCTCAATTTTGACAGGGTACGCAGGCAGCCTATTTGACTAGGTGCATCCACGCTTTGTGTACAAAGATACAGTGCGTACAGGTACGCACTGTGTCTAACTCAAAGCGTGCGTACTACTGAAAAATTTAAGAAAAACTAAATTCTAACTTAACTCTAAGCTAGCCCACCAAAATACACAGTCAAACAATCAAAAACCAAAAAAGAAATGACTCTTTTCAGATCAAAGTGTTACTCAAAGGAAAAGTCAATCACATCAATGGATTCCCCAGCGGAGTCGCCAATTTTTCATGTGGAAAGAGTTAATCTTGCGGACAAAACCAACCTCCCTAGAAGCCTAAGACTTTCTAGTGACAAACAAGACAATTAAGAGCAATCCTTCTCTAAACATGCATTTACCATACAAGAAATCAAGTGGTTAGATCCTACCTGTAGTCCAACGCTGTTGTAGTAGTCCAGCCTTGTCGATCCGGATGAGCTCCTCCTTCACTTCGAAACCTGCATTCACTAACAATCAAACGATTAAATAGCACCTGAATATCTCATAAAATAAAACATATTCAACATACAGACCAAGGAGTATATGAAACAACTCATTAATAACAAATTGTTGAGAAGAATGGACTTATTTGTATTAATAGGAAACAAAAGAAACCATTACAACCTGAGCCTTGGTGTTGTGCAAGTTCCTCCCAGGGTCCAGCAAGAGTTTTCCTTTACTTTGATAAGCTCACCCACTTCCAAATGAAACAAGAAAGGATGGTAATCTCTCCTCACAAGCTTCTACAAGGAAGTCCTAATTCCAGCAGCATCTACCCTTTGGAATTTTCAGCTTGCAACCTCCCCTCCTCTGGCCCAATGCCTGTATTTATAGTGTTCTAGAGGAACTTATTCAGGTCCAACATCAATGGGATACTCCCTCTTTTGGATGGGGTAGCTCCTCTCTTGATGGGATAAGTTCCTCTTTCATAGGGATGCATGAACCATCTGGAGGCGCTCAATACACGTCAAACAATCTTCTAAAATGCTCTAGAAATGACTACAAGTAACTTTTTTAAGATGAAACTCGCGCCTTTTGACCTTTACAGGAGTACGCACCCAACCCTTGACATACAGAGCGTACAAGTACGCATGTATAATGAACTTGGAGTGCGTACACGCAGGTAAGGTAGAGAGAACCTGCGTACCCAAAGATAAACATGTTTTTTAATGACTTTCTCTCTTTCTTGAAGTTTGACATGGAGAGCAGAGGTATAAGGCTTGCCAAGGAGGATAATATGACTGTTGATGGAGCCATACTAACTGCAGATAGTCATGGTGACAAATTTTAGTGTAATAACATGTATGACACTGTGTCCTGACGTTACTTCACCTTGCACCCTTTGAAGATGTGCCTCACCTTCAAAACTACTAGGGACCAACCTCTAGGTTTATGTGTCCCAGGGGGTCCAATCCTTTACACTATCAACACATTCGATTGGTCCATGACTTCCTCATTACATAATAACCCCAGCGGCCTCGCTCTTGCCACAACACCCTTGTGTTGAATCATCCTAGCTCATCCTTAGTTGATGCGTGAAACCACCTCCGAGAAAACGGAATCCAGAACAGGAAATTTCCCATTATCTACCACCCTAATTCTTGTCTACGTAGGCCCACCTCAATACTTCTAATGACATGATATGGCCTTCTCACATGGGCGGTTTGTTCTCCCAATGGAAAATGAACAAGATCCAACTCACCCTAAACTCTTCCACATTGACAGCCCTACCAAGTCATCCTGATCCTTATCATCTTGGGCGTTCCCTTTGTGCACTTCCCTTGAGCATCTGGAAATGAGGCATATAGGACATGTCACCCTAGGCTCCTTCTATGTAAGATTTGTGCAACCTCACGACGAGGTTTATAATATTAGGTCTTCTTCCCAACCATAGATAATTGTAGCGAAATATTAATTGCAACTATCACCCCTGAGCCATATTCCAAAGCTTGAGGTAGGGTGATTTTGAGTGCTTGCAACCAAACAATACACTTGAAATAGGATGTCACAAGACCATTTTTCCTTCACCCATAAGCTAAACTCATTATAACTCACACTATTCAGGCATATTCATAGTCATGACACCATTTCACAATATAGATAATTCCCACTCACTTTTAGGAGAATAGAGTCCATTATAAGGAAGGTTCATCTATGGTTAAGCTATTTATGGGTAAAGAAATCACTAACCCAGGTGGTTCCTTAGTGAGTCAAGCACTAGAGCTTCAGTAACAAGGAAACTCTTGGTGATTCATTAGCCCTTACAAGCACCTGAGAGATTCTTCCCAGTCCAATAGGTTCGTCAAACCACAAGCTTCTAGTGGGTTCCCCATCCCTAGAAGCAAGCCATGCTCTTTGAAAGAATCGCCCAATAAGCCTTTTTCATAGGGTTCCTCAGTTGGTGCCCCCTTTTTATTCAAGACTCAATTGAATGTTTCAGATTTCTTCTCTTCTGCATTTTTACAAAACAGATTTGAACGTTTTGTTCTCTGTCATGACCTATTTATTCCCATTTATGTTCTCAAGAGCATGTATGAGTCGATACCTCCTTTGTGTCCTCATTCCCCTCTCAAAAAACCAACTAACTGTTTTCTCTTCCACGACTTGCACAACAGTCCATGACTTAACAGTGCAGCCCATGTTTCTCTTAAATTTTTATCATTTTCTTTGCTTGTTGTTTGAGCTAAAGGACACTTGAGCCAGTCCTTCCATCTCTTTGAGTTGAATTCAATGCATAGTCAACATATTTAATTATTTTCAACCAACCAAGACTGATATTTAAAATAACCATTTTCTCAAGAAACCTCCTACCTCAAGCAATGGAATTTGTGTCCCTTTCTCAGCCATTTAAAAATAATTAGAATTATTTACAATAGAGAAAAAATGTTAACCAGGGGATATCATAGTCCCCTCCTCCTTGAGGGGGAACACCATCCTCGGTGTTCAATAACCATAAACAAAACAAACACAACTAGTACAACATTTACAATGAATTTACACTTTGCCTTACTCAACAAATAGGAAAGGATATGTCGCCCTCATTTGGTCAAACATTTCCCACGTGGCTTCCTTAGGTCCAAGTGCCTCCAATACACTTTGCGTTTATTTATTACTCAATTATGGAGCATGAGTTGCCTCTGATCCAAGATTTATAGAGGTTTTGTAAGGTACTCTCCCTTTGGTTCCACCTATAACACAACCCCAATCAATAACATGATTAGTGTCATGTACATATATTTTAAGCAATGAAACATGGAAAACATCATTTACTTTTATCAATGGAGGTAAGGCTAATCTATAGGCCACTGCTCCAAACCTTTCAATTATCTCAAAATTCCCACGAAACCTTAGTGCCAACTTGGCATATGACCCAATATTCAAGGAACTTTTCTTGGGTTTAACTCCCAAGTAAACATGTTCCCCAACTTGAAACTCCTTATGCACCTTGTGCCACTTTTAAATTATGCATGCCTTGTGCAACTTTTAAATTCTTCCTAATTATGGCTTGCATTTGATATTCCATATATTTTAACATATCAAGCTGAATAAGGACCTTGCTCATTATATCACTCCAACTGATAGGAGTACTGCAACTCCTTCCATAAAGTGTTTTGAATGGGCTCATCTTTTTGGATTCCTATTACCCATTTTTGTACACAAACTCGACAAGTCAAAGGCTCTCTTCCCACTTCTTTGGATGGTGCATTACATAAATCCTCAACATGTCTTTCAGGATTATATTTGTCCTCTTTGTTTTCCCATCCAACTATGGATGATAAGTTCTACGATATGCCAACTTAGTACCCAATCCTGCAAATATCTCTTTCCAAAGCTTGGATGTGAACTTGGCATCTTTATCTGAAATGATCTTCTAGGTAACTCCATGCAACTTCACAATATCCTTTATGAATATTTGAGCCACCTTACTAGTTGAATTTGTGGACTTGACTACTACAAAATTGTCACTTTTCTCAACTTGTGAATGACCACCATAATTGCTTCATGTTTCCTAAAGGTTATTGGTAATGCGATAATGAAATCCATAGAGATCACTTTGCACTTCCATTCCAGAATGGGAATGGGTTTCAAAAAAGTTGCTAGATGTTTACATTTTTCGTTCACTTGTTGGCATTCTATGCACTTAGCAACAAAATCAACCACTTTTATTTTCAAATTAGGCCAATAATACAACCTTTTGATGGAAGTGATAGTCTTTTGGTATCCTGGGTGTTATCACTCAGGTTGTTCCCCAAAACTTGTGAGAAAAGGGAATACGGCCGAGGTAACCAATAACCAATCTTTTAGATGCAATTTCTAGCCAAACTGCATCCAGAGAGGGCTCTCTCTATATAATTTAACTTTGTTTATTTGAATTTTTTATGCTAGTTATGATGTGCAGAGGTTTGTTTTAAATGGGTTTGGATGGTGATTTCAAATAGAGGTAGGATGCAATTCTAAAAGATTTTATTTCATTGGGCAATGGAGTCTATGAAGATGGACTGTTGAGTGTGTTTCTGCGATGATGGGCAATACTACAGAGCAAGATAATCAGTTTTGGAACAATATTGAAAGCTAGTGATTGATGGGATGTAAGCCAGGGGATAAAGGGTAGTGAAGAATCCTTTATCATGGTAGCAGAGGGAAGGTGCTTGAATATTTTCAAGGAGCAGTGAAGAATTCCTTGACAATTTTCAGAATGAAGGAATTAGTAGAAACAGAAGCATTTAAGAATTTCTATTTATGCTAATTGTGAAGAAAACATAAATAACAGCAAGAATTGAACATAGAGTGTATCTAAACAAGTTCTGGGCTATTCTTTTTCCCTGTTGTTAAGATTATCAAACATATATGAGATTTGCAAACATAGAAAACACAAAAACATAGTTTAGAATAACTTATTGAGCCAAAGAAAGACACAGGAATTCTGTAGCAGAGTCTAGAATCATCACATCCACATTCAGAAGGTCCAGCAGCAATGCATTTCAATAGCCTTTGTATTAACAAATATCAGTGTTACAGCGCATTTCAATAGGAGAATCAACAACCCCGAATACATTCCTTGGGGGGGTATTTATAAAAAAAGAGAGTTTACAAAATATCTTGAGGATAAGATAAGAAGCAATAACTTCCTTCAGCTACTTTGTCAGAGAAATAAATGCCGAAATAAATGTAGGAGTTATTATGGCTGTGCTGGCTGCTTTAAATGACAAGATATTTTAGACTTTTCACCCAGGAATTCGGCTGGTAGTTATGTCCTTGATTTGCTTTCCTGCGTTGTTTTCCTGCTCTTGATTCATCTTTAATGTGTCCTGATCCTCGCTTGAGCTCCTTCCTTCATATCTGCCATGTCTCTTGCACTTTGACCAAGTGTACATAGGTAGAAAGATCCAAATTTACTTAGGCAAAACTTCCAACATACTCTGCCACCACTGTTCTGTAGGCATTTGATGTCTTTGTATTTTTACAAGTATTTCATCAGCATCAGTATACCTGTAAAAGTTAGGCTTGACCTCAAAAAGATGATTTATTTCATGTTTTATAAAAACAAATTTTCCAATTTGTCATACAAGCTCTGTTTGGAAGGAGGTCATGTGTCTTCTGAGCTGCTGGATGATGCAGTAATCTGATTTGTTACATACATGTTTACTCGGTGAGCATACTGTTGATGTGATAACAGTTTTTGATTGCTTGTTACTAAACTGGGTAGACCCTTCTGCTGCAAGTTTGTGAATTTATCTGTGAAGGCATTAATGTCCATCTACATTTCTTGACACTTCCTTTCCAGAGTCTGTATAAAATTTCTCATTGTTAGCACCTTCTTCACTGTCAAAATGGTGCCTGTCCTATCCGAAATGTCCAAAGCTGCTAGCTGTTCTTTAGTATTGGTATTCAAAAAATGGATGAGCCTATTGGCCTACTCAGGCATATTTCCTAATGATGCCCTAGCCCTTTGAATTTTCTCTTGTGCCCTTTCTATTAATTCAATTTGTTCATATATTGTCTGAATTGATCGCCATTGGTCAGTAATGGACTGGCCAATCTTGTTCCACAAAATCATTTTATTGTCCGCCAGAGGTTTATGCAAGGTGAGATCCTTTTCCAGTGATTTCACCTTGTTCTCCAGGGCCTTCACCTCTTTGGTCTTCTCTGCCACTGTTATTTTTGATTTGTCATAGCTCACTTCTAGCTTGGCTAGTCTTTCTTTTGTCTCTTTGAGCTCTGACATTTGAGCTTCTAGCTCTTTTACTGCCTTCATCATTTCTTCCATCCTCATGCTAGTCTCAGGCTCTGTTGTTGCTGTTGCTGTAGCATCTGTAGTTGTTGTACCTGTTGTTGATGATGGCTCAGTGGGAGGGTTTGCTGTTGTGTCAGTGGGGGGAGCAGAGACAATTGTTGGAGCTATTTCGGGTGGCTGGGAGGTCGACTCTCCCTGCTTATTTTGCAATGCTTTCTCCAACTCTTACTCTGTCTGCATTAGCCTTTGGTTCATTCTCATCAATAAATCCATTACATCCTCTTCTGCTTTTTCTTGTGCTAGTTCTGTTGTTTGTGGATGCATGGTGACAGGCAGTTTTAATTGCTTTCTAAGGGCAGCAATATATTCCTCCTTCTTTTTGATCAATGCTTTGATGCCCTTGGCATCCTTGGGGTCATGTCCCAACTCAACAATTATTTCTTCCAGAGTCTTTATTCGGTTGTTTTTGGCTAGAGAAGAGATCTTCTCCAAATCCAATTGAGCATATGTATTACTCAATGACTCTTTTAATTGGTGGGCCAACATTGCCTTGTCTGCCAGTGTAGCATATACCATTTCACCCATTTGTTTGTGCAATTAAATTTGGTCCATTGGGTGTATGTCTTTGGCAAGGACCTCTAGATTGGTCCTTATGTAGTCAGCTGCAGACTGTGGCTGCTGAACCTTGGGCTTGAAATGACTTAAAATCATTTTCTCCTCCTTGATGTCATAGGCTGCCATTAGTCTATGCTGTTTGGAGGGTGTCATCTTAATAAATTGATCATATAACTGAATTCTTGGTGACTCATTTTGAGCCTTAATCTCCATGAATGATTGTTTGATGTCTGATCATTTCTTGGCTTGTGACCTTGAGGAGGAGACTTCCATTCCATGCTGCCTCTCCCATTCTTGTCTCTGGGAGCTAGCGGAAGTCTATTGGCTGATGGCCCTTTCTCCTCTTGTGCTTTCAGTGATGTCTTCAACAATGTCCTCTTCAGGAGGATCTACCCTTTGCCTCTTGGCCTCTTGCTGCCCTGTTGACCCACCTACAGGTGTGGTCTCTTCTCAGTCCCTTTTCCTACTTCTCTCCTTAGGAAGAGGAGTCTGCAGTGTTGGCACCTCTGGTGCTTGTGTCTGTAGTGAAGGGGCTTTCCCTTGACTGTGTTCTTTTGAGGTAGTAGGTTGTTCTTCCATTGTTTCTTGTTCTGCAACTACCAACTCCTTGCCCTTTGCTGTCCCTGCTATTGGTGTAGTCCTTTCCTAGGCAATGTGTTGTGAAGTTGTGGCAGTTGATGTGCTTTCCCCAGTTTGTTGTGGCTTTTTGAAAGACACCTTCCCAAAAGAATCTAAGTCAAGAGTTTTTTCCAAATTTTTCATGGTTTGTTCCATTTTCTCTTCCTCAGTTAACTCTTCAACTAGTGTGCCCTCCACCCACTCATCTTGGTTGGCAAACTTTTCTATGTCAGGGATGCTGCAGTGTTCATAGGGTGCCAACCTACATTTTACCCTTCTTGCATTGATAAAGCCATATGGGGCATAGGGTACCCACCAAAAGCTTCTCTTGAGTCTGAGTGTTTGACCCAATATTTCATCAGCATATTTGCATCCCTCTTTCTTGTTCACGACAAAGGGGCCTAACTGGTCTCTGAGTTTCAATCGGGCCTTTTTCTTTGTGCTATGGAAGTGACTCAAATCTCAATTGATGAATTGCCTGAAATATTCCAAGGCAAACAGTCTCATTGGCACATATCTGGGTAGCCTGTAGGGGCATAGCTCACAACCATATATCTTCAGAATACTATGATTCTGGTAAAAGTACCAGTCATCTATTTTATAGTTTTTGGAGAGCTGTAGTATCTTTTGCATATCATGTGTCAGTCTAGGAGGAGGAGTTATCATCAGGAGAGAAGAGAATGGGTATACAAATAAATCGAAAAACTCACAATAAAAGTAGGGAGAGCTGCAGACTTCATGAAAGATTGGGGTCCAAAAAATCACAGACCTCCTTTCCCCTTAATGGTCCAATTTTCTAATGGGGAATTGGAAGATATCTGGCTGGTAATATAAGAATAGATGATAGATATAGGATGAATATTTAAAGATTCCCTCCCTATCCAGCCTCAATAATTGGTCATGTATCTGTTGGCAATAAACTTGGCATAGTTGTATTTGACAGCAGGGGGCTACCCTGGGGTAAAGATAGACATTATAACCAGTATGGTTTCATCAATATGCTTACTTTTCTTGAACCCCAACATAAAAGATATCATATCAACAACTAATCTACCCATTTCAGTGAAAGAGGCATAGTGAAAAGGAGGTGGCTCCTTAGGCTAGCGATCTGCTCTCATGAACACTTTGGCAATTTTGGTTATCTCTGAGTTGGAGAGTTTGGGACCTTCATCCAGCAAGTACTTCATAGTAAGAGGAAACTAGAGGTGGGTTGTTTTGAAGTTCAACATCTGATTTATAGAGTCAGGAGTAATATGAAAAAGGCTAGTCCGAGATGGACTCTTAACTGCCCTGTTTGTTGGCTCACAGTTCTCACAATAGAGGTGAATGATCTCAGTGAATATATTCACAGAGGGGAGGTAGTATCTGGGTAGATTTGATTCCTAAATGCCATAGACATCATTTTGATTTAAGTAACTATTTCTTAGCTCACATACTGCTTGCAGATGGTTTTCGTAGCCTACTAGGTCTTGGATTAGATAGTCTCTATCAGCCAAGGGAAAATGTTCCAACTCTTTATGGGGTGCATTAAGGGGAGTGATGTTCAAGGCCACTGGGCCTTCCATGGCTAAGCTCTGTTCCCTTTAAAATTGGAAATTTTGACTCTGTGCAAGCAAAATGGGTAGAACGATGGCTCTGTGGATTTCTCTGGGATTTTCACCATTGAAACTGGTTTGTTGGCTTCATTTTAGCTCTGTGGATTGAAGTCATCTAGAGAAACAAGAGCTATGAGCTTCTTTGGCACAATGGGCTTCAATTGTGGGCAAAAGGAAGCTCTCGGGGTTTCTTGGAGAGCTTGCAGGGCCGAACGAGCTCAATTTTAGCTCACTGTTCGATTTTGTGGTGAATTTAGCAAGACAGAGGTTCTGGGATAATTTGGGAAGCAACACAGTGTTTCCTTTTCAAATTTATAGGTGTTGTGGGTGATTTTATAATGAAATCCAATGAAAACAAGGTTGGGTGCAATTGGTTGTAAATACCTATTTTCTCGGTGGAATGACCGATTTGCAGGTGACTAGGTGGGCCGAGGGGCCGAGCTATGTAGTGAAACTGCTGGTTGGTGGACTTTAATGGCGAAAATAACCTTTTGCACGTAAATTCGCATGCACAGGTCGCTTGGAGAAAACTAAGGTAAATGGTAAAAAACAATGTTTTCACCCCTTTTTACCCGAAATTTTGACTTTGGCAGGTTTGGGGCGCTTTTTTCTGATGACGTCAGCATGACGTCATTTTGTTGTGTAGTGGGGTACGGATGCTGACATGGAAGGTGACATGGCATATGACGTGGCGGGTGACATGGCGGGTGACATGGCGGGTGATGTCATCAAGTGACGTGGGCATGACATCAGCAGGGAGGCAGGCGGGTGGTAAGTGGTATTCCCCGCACCGCTTTTGGGGGGAAGTGGTTTCGGGGGAGGGGGCTCTATACACACCAGGCGCTTGACATGCACCCTCGGTACAGCGGAAATACTGCCCATCCCTTGGACACTATCGTTCGGCAGGTTAAGGCTTCCGAAATCGTCGACGACCGTCGGATCTAGTAGTGTCGATCGGACGGTTGGCGGGTGATGGAGGCGGCTTAGGTTAGCAGCGGGGGACCCACTTTAATGTTTTGCAGATGTAATGTTTTTGGTGTATTTTCAAACTTTGGGTAAATGGGTTTTTTGGGGAAAAATGCGGGTTTTTGGCTATTTATTTAGCCAGAGGCCAAACAAGTCCCAATGGGCACGTGGAGGGTTGTTATTGGCCCCTAGTGGACCAATAACTCCCTAGAAAAATTTAAAATATGGCTATAGTTAGCCAAGGGTCGGGGTATTAGATTTTTTAGGGATTTTTGTGTTTTTATACATAGTAAGGGAGGGGAACATACATAGGAGCTATATAATAAGGTTAGTAGGTTAATATGATTATGTGGGATGGGTTTGTATGGTTTAGGCTAAGTTTTATAGAGTGAAAACTTAGGCAAGGGGGGAATGAAAGGATGAAAAGTGGTGAAGTTTAGGAAACTTTGGCAAAATGGAATACATACTTTTTACACAAGAAATGTGGCTTGATTTGCCTAGGTGAAAACACATTTTCACTTAGCTTTTCTATGGGATGAAGTGGTCTAAGGGTAATGAGCAGATCTCATTGCCCTTGGGGGGAATGTTAGTAAGTGTTTCTTAGGAAAATGGGGAGGGGGATTAGTCATGCTCCATTTGTTTTGTAGCCACCTTGCCATGATACCTTATGATTTTATGAGATGGCAACTTGTTCCAAAGGAGAAAATTGCTCACAAACCATGCTTCTATACCATCAAAACTGCCTACCCAACCTAGTATACCTATCATTTTCTCTTCATTTTCATTGGGTGCACTTGAACTAGCAACCCCTGATTCTTCTCTTTTCTTTTAGCTTCCCTCCTATCTAAGTCTACCCTTATTTCTTCCAGGGCCCAGATTAAGTTGTTGAGACCCTTTGCTTCTCTACCTGACTACTTGCCTTCCAAGCTTAAATTGTTTGTGCAAACCTTTATTCTCTAGTCTAAGACAAGTAAATTCAGACATGATCTAGCCAGGATTAGACTGTCTAGCTATTCATCAATTGTGACAATAGTCAACCACCTATACATAGTGAATTTCTTCAAAATATGGAACCTTTGCAGCATGAAAAGGGTGAACATATTTGGCACTTTTCCAGTCAATCATGAAAAATGAAACCTATTGGTATAGGAAGCTAACAGTGGCTCCACTTGGGGATGGCTTTTCCTAGTGAAAAGTCAAGAACAACAGGTCAAATGGCCTTATATTTAGTTCTTTGCTGTGTTCTGGAATTTATCCTTTGTTGTTAACATAATGGCTCCTCTGTAATGCTTGTATTTCTCATGAACTCACTCCAAAAATTGCAGCTCTGTTTTGGGTACTCTATTTGATTATTTCTCATCATTTTCACAGCTCTCAAGTCTGTTTCTTTAGCTTCTTCTAATATGCTAAAAATGCAATACCCAAAGGTGGCACAATTCCTTGCCTTTTCCTCAAAATTTGTTGTAACTTATTTCCTATCCTATTTCTGTAATAAACTGCGGAAAGTAAACACTACTATGTACAAATTAAAGTGCTGGTATTTTCAACAAAGTGGATCAAAGCAATGCTTCAGCATTCTGCCATTGACTGGTCCCTCATCTGCCTCTATACCATCAAGACTTTTCAAAAAGTAGGTGTTGTTTCCTTGTATATTCTGAATGGTAAATGGTCCTCTCCATAAGAAATCAAATTTTCCATGTTTTCCCCTATCTTCTCTTATGGAATCCCATTTTAAAACTTTACCCCCAATGTAGAAATCCTCTCCTTTGGTTCTTTTATCAAATATATTTTTAAGCTTTTCTTGTAGAACTTGAGCTTTGTGATAGACCTCCTCTCTTGTTTGTTGCAAGTGAATAGTTTGATTGATCCTTCTTTGAATATCATTAGGTTCTGCTTGTATCTCTTACTGGGATTCCCAAAGAAGAAGGGAATACTGCCTCCATTCCATAAACCAATTGATAGGGACTGGTCCCAATAGACCTCTTGGTGGTCAATCTGTCTACCCATAGGGCATTCACAAGCTTTTTATGCCAGTTTTTCTTGTTCTCCTCCAATACTTTCTTAATGATGTTGATCAAGCTCTTGTTGGAGGATTCATCTAGGCCATTACCTTGAGGGTAATAGGTTGTGGAATGGTCCAAGGTAATGTGGTATTTATGACAGAAAATCAGACTTACAGGCAACAACATTGTCTGTAATAATTTTCTCCGGGCAGCCAAACCTAGACAAGATGTTGGTCTCAAGGAATTGTATGATTACTGAGTCATTGGTTTGCCTACAAGGGATGGCCTCTATCCATTTGGTAAAATAGTCTGTAGCTGTCAAAATCCACTTGTACTGGCCAGAGGATGAAGGGTGGATTTCCCCAATGAAGTCTAAACCCCATTGTTGAAATGGTTTCTCAGTGGAAACGGGCTTGAGGGGCAAAGGCAACAACTTTTTCTTGCCTTCAAAAATTTGGCATTTATGGCAAGAAGTTACATATTTTTTCACATCAGCAAATAGGGTGGACCAATAAAATCTAGCCCTCAGGATTTTATCAGCAGTTGATTTCTAATACAAATGTCCACCACAATCCCCTGCATGAAATTCTTTAAGTACTTTGTTAGTTTCTTCTTTGATTAGACAATTTAATAAAACACCTTCATGGTTTTTCCAAAAGAGAACATGATCTAAAATGCCAAACTTGGAAGCTTTCATTTTCAAAAATCTTTTCTTAGTTCTGGATAATCCTGGAGGAGCTTGCAGGTTTAATAATACAAAAGATATGTCAACAGACCAAGGTGATTGTAAAAAGGCTTGATTGATTTGTGGAGTCGCCATCTCCTACTCATTATCCAGTTGATTTATGTCAAGGGCTTGAAAGTTAGTTTCAGTCATGAGTTTAGCTAGTCCTTGTCCTTTTATCAGTTTTGTTGGTTTAATTTCAATGTCATATTCCAGTATGGTAGCTATCCATTTGCCCCTTTTGCATTCAATGCCTTCTTGGGTCAAGATGTCTTTAACAACAGTGTTGGGCACATAAGCAATCACATGAGAGTACAAGATATAAACTCTAAAGTCCTTGATGGCCTTTACAAGGGCATATGCTTGTTTCTCCATGATTTGATATTTAAGTCGAGCATCTCTAAGGGCTTTGCTGAAGAAGGCTATGGTTTTTCACATCCCTGGTCATCTTTTTGGAGCAAGATAGCAACAATTGTATGCTCTTATGCAAATGAGAACATGATAAAGTCCTTATCAAAATTGGGGCTTGTGAGTACTGGCGTTTGAGTCAAAGTTTTTTTTTATTTCTTCAAAGGCTTGCTTAGTTTCTATTGTCCACTTAACCTTAGAGTCTTTTTTGAGCATGTTGTTCAACAATCTTATTAGTTCAGCCAGATTTGGTATGAATCTTCTTAGAAAGTTGATTTTTCCCAAAAAGGCTTGTAGTTCTTTAATGTTTCTGGGGTGAGGGACTTGTAAGATGGCTTGTATTCTGTCTGGATCAATCCTAATGCCTTCTTTAGAGATGATATGGCCCAATAATCTTCCTTCTTCTAGGCCAAACAATGATTTCTTTGGATTTAGTGATATACCATATTTTCTGCAAATTAAGAATACTTTCCTTAGATGATCTATGTGTTCTTGATCTAATTTGGAGAAAGCTGTAAGGCCATCTAGGTAAATGACTTGAAAGTCATGGATCTCTTTAGCAAAAGCAATATCCATGGCTCTTTTACAAGTTGCTCCTACATTCTTGATTCCAAAAGGCATTTTCACATATTTGAATGTTCCCCAAGGGGTTGTGAAAGCAGTTTTATCTTGGTCATCAGGGTGCATTAGGATTTGATTGAAGACTGAGAATCCATCTAACAGTGATATCCTTGAAGCACACACTACCCTTTGCAGAATGTGATCAGTTTTGGGCAAACGGTAATTATCCTTTAAAGAGACTTTGTTCAAATTTCTTAAATCAACACATAACCTTATCTCCCCTGTCTTCTTTCTAGTGGGCACTAAATTGGAAACCCATTTTGAGAATCTGATTGGAGCTATAATTCCAGCTTCATACATTCTCTTAACTTCTTTCTCAATCAAAGGGAGTAGCACAAGGTTGACCCTCCTAAGTTTCTGTTTGAAAGGTTTTTGGTTTTCTTTGAGACGTATTGTGTGTTGGATTACTACAGTATCATAAGACTTTAGTTCCTCATAACTCCATGCAAAGATATTTTGAAATTCTTTGAACAGTTCAATATACTTAAGCTTTTGGTCAGGAGGTAGAGCTTTGGACAATTTTATCATTTTGGGATTTTCTGCAGTTCCTAGATTACAGTCCTCAATTTCTGCGTTTAATGGCTGCATTTTAGGTTTCCTAGAGATGTCATTTGTGTCAAAAATATCCTCTAAAGGAGTGAGGCCTATAGGTAGAAAATTATCCTTCAGCTCAATGACTTCATACTCTGTTGCAATTGCATCCTCACCTTCTTTTTCATGAAGTTGCTGTAAATCTGTTTTAGTGAACTTGGTGGGATGTAGAAGTTGGTTTGTTGTTTTAGTAGAGATATGTGTTTCAACTTTGTCCATTTGATTGCTTTCCTCTATAGTGTTGGTATCCATTTTTGTGCTTGAGAACTCTTCTTTCAAAGTCAAGAAATTGTTGATTTGTGTGTCATTTTCAAACACTTGCCAGTTTTTTACATTATTTGGCACTGCATGTCTATGTTTTATTTCAACAGTGAATAGGTGATTAGGCTTAAATGGAAATTTGCAAGTGCTTGCAAAAGTTGCTAGACTATGGGCATGCAGATTTTGATTCCTTGGAATCTTGGTCAGTTGGGTTTCAAGAAATGTGTTGAGAATTTCCATTGTAGCAGCTCTATATGACCTCAGCCTAAGATCATTTGCAATGAAGTTACCCTTTATTTGTTGAATGATGAGGTTAGAGTCTCCCAAAATTGATATCCGAGCTGCACCTAAGTTTTTTATCACTTTGAGCCCTAAGAGGAGGGCTTCATACTCAGCCATGTTGTTAGTGCACTTGAAATTCAATCTAAATGCATGTCCCTCAGCGTGGTCATCCTTCACATTATGTATCCAAACCCCTGCCCCTGCTCCTAGCTTATTAATAGATCCATCAAACTCTAGATACCATAGATTTTCTTGATTTGAACTGGTATTGGGAGTTTTTTCCATTTGCTTAGCAAGGATAGTTGGATTTACAGTCTCATAGGATTCTTTATGTGCAACTGTTAATTTATTGTTTTCCAAGATTTCTTGAATCTGAACTGTGGATTCTTTGTCTAGGAATTCATCCTGACTTAAAATCACCATTTTTACATCAGTTTGGGTTTGAATCTCAGTGTTGTATAAGATAAAAGAGTCCATGTCTGAATGTATAGAATAAATGGGAAAATTTTGGAGTTTTTCTTGACTACTTACCACATACTTCATCAAAGTTTCTCGGTATAGCCTTTTAGGCTAGCTGAAGACTGAGATAGTGGCATAAGACATGTCTAGTTGCAAAGATCCTTGTAGCTTAGCACCCCAGGATCTAGATAACAACATTCCATACTTGGGTGGAATATCAGCTACCACCACATCCATGAGAATTGTCTTGGCTGGATATTGGACTAATGACACACATAGATCCTTGATTAAGCCTAGACACTAGACCTGACTGGAATCAAAGGAAAACAAGTATTTGTATGGCCTTGTGATATCTAGGTCCAACTTTTCCATGAGAGATTTGGGCATCAGATTATGTGAAGCTCATGAATCAAACATTGCATTGCGAAGCACCTTGTCATGAATTTTTAAACTCACATAAAAGGGAGAGACACCTCCATCTACTGTTTTACCATTTGCTTCAGGGCCAAATATAAGTTCTGGTTCATCATCAAGGATGTTCACTGAATCTTTGTTTTCTGAAATTTGTAATGATCTGCTGATTTGTTCCCTAAAAACTTCATGCCTAGCTAATTCAGATAATGGGATGGGCACTTTTAACTTACTTATTTTAGCCTCCATATTAAAGGGTTTTTCTATTTGTGCTTTGACATTTTGGGCAACAAGGTTGTGTCTTTCAACTGAGTTTTCAACCAATGCCTCTTTTGCTGGAATATTATGATGAACTAGGGTTGCTTGCTCACCATCTTCCAAAGGTTCTTCAACTCAGCCTCTTTTGCTGGAATATTATGATGAACTAGGGTTGCTTGCTCACCATCTTCCAAAGGTTCTTCTACCACTTCTCTGAGTGGAGAGACAGATGTAGGGTGTTGCTTTGATTTATCTTTGTCTTAAGCATCTTCAACAGTTGGACTACTTGGATTGGGAGTTGAGTTAGGGATAATTGGTATATGAGAGTCCTTGAGTTTGTTTTTGGTAGGTTGCTTGATTGTCTTTTGCTTGGGATCATCAGGGATGTCTATTCTCCTACTTCTCAAGTTGTATTTCTTGTGGACTTCATATACAGCTGTTTCATACCCTTGCTTAAAATCAAAGGATTCCCCTGATTTCATTTGACACTGACTAAGAGTATGAGCCTCTTGATCTTCTTGAGTTAGGAAAATTGGTTGGCCACTGTTGAGACCCATTAGGTTAATGTGGGGGTCCTCTGTTGGTTCACTAGATGTGGAAGCTTCTACATAGTTTTCTTGGAAGGGAGGCCTTATGTTTTGGTCTGGACCAAATTTTCCTACATTGGGGTTTTGATTTTTTCTAAAGTTTGGATTTCTTGCATTGTTGTTTAGTTGGCTGTCCCATGAAGATTTCCTCTCAATAGTTTCCACTCTGTCTCCCAACCTGTCCATGCCTTTAATAATTGCATCAAGTTTCTGTTCAAAGGCATAGGGTTCCTCTTTGAAAGTTGTTCTTCATTCGGATCTAGCTCGATTTCGTTTGGAAATTATATTAGCTTCAACACTCACAACTATACTCTGCATATCTTCAAGGCTAGGAGGAGCTCTCTCCCTAAGCTGGTAAGCCATGTCTGAGTCAAATCCATCAGGGAATTTGATCAATGCTAAGTCTGGTGGTGGTCTAAGATTTATTGGAATAGCAAGGTATGTATTGTTGAATCTGGCACAATAATCTTGGACACTCTCTTGTGGGCCCATTTTCAAGTTCTCATATTCAGTTAAGATGTGTAAAGGGTCCTTTTTCTTCTCCCATCTGTTTAGGAAATTTTGATAAAGGGCATCTGGATTAGCTATTGTGTTTGCAGGGAGTGACCTAAACCATGCCCTCACAACACCAGTTAAGCTCTGGACAAAAATTTTCATCCTAACATCATCATGATCAATCTCATAGTTTTCAAAATAGTCTGTCATCCTCTTGGTATGTTGTTGAGCAGTGTAAGTGCCAGTACCATCAAAGTAGGTATTTTTTCCCTGATAATCTTGTGGCATAGCCCTTGGATTAGTAGGCAACTGCAGGGGAGCATATCTATTTGCCATATTAGCAGGGAAAAGTGGGACAACTGGAAGCACAGGGATAGGAGCTAAGATAAGTGTTGTGGATGGATGGGTGGAAAAGAGATTTTGGAGCAATAAAGGTGAACTGGAAGAAGCTATAGCAATAGGAAGAAGGGTTTGAGAATTTGCTACAGTAGGTTTAATTTGAATGGGTTTCTGCTGGGATGGTTCAAGATTTGAATCAATAGAACTCTCTTGATTTTCTGGTTTCCTAAGGCTCTTAGCAATTCAGATTTGGATCGTCAAAAATAGCTTAAGGATTTGGGTCTAGGTTTGACCTTATGTATCGAGTTTTCTTCTTTGGAGCCAGCTTCTAAGTATGTTTAGGTATTTTCTGGGAATATTTGTAGGGTACAAGTTTTGACAATATCTTGAAGGAAGCTACTAAAATGTAGGAGGATTTGGGGCTTTCCTTCAGGGAGGTTTGAAACAAGGATGGCCAAACAAATATTTGAGGCAGCTATTTAAAATCTAAAGCTAAATTGGAGTTGGACTGAAGTAGCTTTTATTTACTCTTGTGATTGCATAGCAAAGACATTTTCAAAGGCTGCCTAGCTAACATCAGGCTCCATCTGTAGCTTTAGAGATTAGACAGTAGTAACAGAAATTCATTAAGGTCCCTAGCGGAATCGCCATTGATGTTATCACTCAATTTGTTCCCAAAAACTTGTGAGAAAAGGGAATATGGCTGAGGTAACCACTAACCAATCTTTTAGATGCAATTTCTAGCCAAACTGCATCCAGAGAGGGCTCTCTCTATATAATTTAACTTTGTTTATTTGAAGTTTTTATGCTAGTTATGATGTGCAGAGGTTTGTTTTAAATGGGTTTAGATGGTGATTTCAAACAAAGGTAGGATGCAAGTCTGAAAGAGTTTATTCCATTGGGCACTGAAGTCTATGAAGATGGACTGCTGAGTGTGTTTTTGTGATGATGGGAAATACTACAGAGCAAGATAATCAGTTTTGGAACAATATTGAAAGCTAGTGATTGATGGGATGTAAGCCAGGGGATAAAGGGCAGTCAAGAATCCTTTATCATGGTGGCAAAGGGAAGGTGCTTGAATATTTTCAAGGAGCAGTGAAGAATTCCTTGACAATTTTCAGAATGAAGGAATTAATAGAAATAGAAGCATTTAAGAATTTCTATTTATGCTAATTCCGAAGAAAACATAAATAACAGGAGGAATTGAACACAAAGTGTATTTAAACAAGTTCTGGGCTATTCTTTTTCCCTGTTGTTAATATTATGAAAAATATATGAGATTTGCAAACATAGAAAACACAAAAACACAGTTTAGAATAACTTATTGAGCCAAAGAAAGACACAGGAATTCTGTAGCAGAGTCCAGAATCATCACATCCACATTCAGAAGGTCCAGCAGCAATGCATTTCAATAGCCTTTGTATTAACAAATATCAGTGTTACAGCGCATTTCAATAGGAGAATCAACAACCCCGAATACATTCCTTGGGGGGGTATTTATAAAAAAAGAGAGTTTACAAAATATCTTGAGGATAAGATAAGAAGCAATAACTTCCTTCAGCTACTTTGTCAGAGAAATAAATGCCGAAATAAATGTAGGAGTTATTATGGCTGTGCTGGCTGCTTTAAATGACAAGATATTTTAGACTTTTCACCCAGGAATTCGGCTGGTAGTTATGTCCTTGATTTGCTTTCCTGCATTGTTGTCCTACTTTGTTCACCTGCTCTTGATTCATCTTTAATGTGTCATGATCCTCGCTTGAGCTCCTTCCTCCATATCTGCCACGTGTATTGCTCTTTGACCAAGTGTACATCGGCAGAAAGATCCAAGTTTACTTAGGCAAAACTTCCAGCATACTCTGCCACCACTGTTCTGTAGGCAACTGATGTCTTTGTATTTTTACAAATATTTCATCAACATCAGTATACCTGTAAAAGTTAGTCTTGACTTCAAAAAGATGATTTATTTCATGTTCTATAAAAAACAAATTTTCCAATTTGTCATACAAGCTCTGTCCGGAAGGAGGTCCTATGTCTTCTGAGCTGCTGGATGATGCAGTGATCTGATTTGTTACATACATATTTACCTGGTGAGCATACTATTGATGTGATAATAGTTTTTGATTGCTTGTTACTAAACTGGGTAGACCCTTTTGCTGCAAGTTTGTCAATTTATCTGTGAAGGCATTAATGTCCATCTGCATTTCTTCACACTTCCTTTCTAGAGTCTGTATAAAATTTCTCATTGTTAGCACCTTCTTCACTGTCAAAATGGTGCCTGTCCTATCCAAGATGTCCAAAGCTGCTAGTTGTTCTTTAGTATTGGTATTCAAAATATGGATGAACATATTGGCCTACTCAGGCATATTTCCTAATGATGCCTTGGCCCTTTGAATTTTCTCTTGTGCCCTTTCTATTAATTCAATTTGTTCATATATTGTCTGAATTGATTGCCATTGGTCAGTAATGGACTGGCCAATCTTGGTCCACAAAATCATTTTAATGTCTGCCAGAGGTTTATGCAAGGTGAGATCCTTTTCCAATGATTTCACCTTGTTCTCTAGGGCCTTCACCTCTTTGGTCTTCTCTGCCACTGTTATTTTTGATTTGTCATAGCTCACTTCTAGCTTGGCTAGTCTTTATTTTGTCTCTTTGAGCTCTGACATTTGAGCTTCTAGCTCTTTTACTGCCTTCATCATTTCTTCCATCCTCATGTTGGTCTCAGGCTCTGTTGTTGTTGCTGCTGTAACATCTGTAGTTGTTGTACCTGTTGTTGATGCTGTCTCAGTGGGAGGGTTTGTTGTTGTGTCAGTGGGGGGAGCAGAGACAATTGTTGGAGCTGTTTCAGGTGGCTGGGAGGTCGACTCTCTCTGCTTAGTTTTCAATGCTTTCTCCAACTCTAGCTTTGTCTGCATTAGCCTTTGGTTCATTCTCATCAATAAATCCATTACATCCTCTTATGCTTTTTCTTGTGCTAGTTCTGTTGTTTGTGGATGCATGGTGACAGGCAGTTTTAATTGCTTTCTAAGGGCAGCAATATCTTCCTCCTTCTTTTTGATTAGTGCTTTGATGCCCTTGGAATCCTTGGGATCATGTCCCAACTCAACGATTATTTATTCCAGAGTCTTTATTCGTTGCCTTTGGCTACAGTAGAGATCTTCTCCAAATCCAATTCAGCAGATGTATTACTCAATGATTCTTTTAATTGGTGGGCCAGCATTGCCTTGTCTGCCAGTGTAGCATATTCCATTTCACCCATTTGTTTGTGCAATTCAATTTGTTCCTTTGGGTGTATGTCTTTGGCAAGGACCTCTAGATTGGTCCTTATGTAGTCAGCTGCAGACTATGGCTGCTGAACCTTGGGCTTGAAATGACTTAAAATCATTTTCTCCTCCTTGATGTCATAGGCTGCCATTAGTCTATGTTGTTTGGAGGGTGTCATCTTAAGAAATTGATCATATAATTGAATTCTTAGTGACTCATTTTGAGCTTTAATCTCCATGAATGATTGTTTGATGTTTGAACATTTCTTGGCTTGTGAGCTTGAGGAGGAAACTTCCATTCCATGCTGCCTCTCCCCTTCTTGTCTGTGAGAGCTAGCGGAAGTCTGTTGGTTGATGGCCCTTTCTCCTCCTGTGCTTTCAGTGATTTCTTCCACAATGTCCTCTTTAGGAGGATCTGCCCTTTGCCTCTTGGCCTCTTGCTGCCTTGTTGACCCACTTGCAGGTGTGGTCTCTTCTCGGTCCCTTTTCCTACTTCTCACCTTAGGAAGAGGAGTCTGTAGTGCTGGTACCTCTAGTGCTTGTGTGTGTAGTGAAGGGGCTTGCCCTTGACTATGTTCTTTTGAGGTAGTAGGCTGTTCTTCCATTGTTTCTTGTTCTGCAACTACCAACTCCTTGCCCTTTGTTGTCCCTGTTGTTGGTGTAGTCCTTTCCTGGGCAACCTGTTGTGTAGTTATGGTAGTTGATGAGCTTTCCCCGGTTTGTTGTGGCTTTTTGAAAGACACCTACCCAAAAGAATCTAAGTCAAGAGTTTTTTCCAAATTTTTCATGGTTTGTTCCATTTTCTCTTCCTCAGTTAACTCTTCAACTAGTGTGCCCTCCACCCACTCATCTTGGTTGGAAAACTTTTCTATGTTAGGGATGCTGTAGTGTTCATAGGATGCCAGCCTATATTTTAACCTTCTTGCATTGATAAAGCCATATGGGTCATATGGTACCCACCAAAAGCTTCTCTTGAGTCTGAGTGTTTGACCCAATATTTCATCAGCATCCTTCCATCCCTCTTTCTTGTTCATGACAAAGGGGCCTAACTGGTCTCTGAGTTTCAACCAGGCCTTTTTCTTTGTGCTATGGAAGTGACTCAGGTCTGAATTGATGAATTGCCTAAAATATTCCTCGGCAAACAGTCTCATTGGCACATATCTGGGCAGCCTGTAGGGGCATAACTCACAGCCATATATCCTCAGAATAGTGTGATTATGGTAAAAGTACCAGTCACCTATTTTATAGTTTTTGGAGAGCTGTAGTATCTTTTGCATATCATGTGTCAGTCTAGGAGGAGGATTTCTCATCAGGAGAGAAGATACTGGGTATACAAATAAATCAACAAACTCACAATAAGAGTAGGGAGAGCTGCGGACTTCATGAAAGATTGGGGTCCAAAATATCACATACCTCCTTTCCCCTTTATGGTAATTGGAAGATTTCTGGCTGGTAATATAAGAATAGATGATAGATATAGGATGAATATTTAAAGATTCCCTCCCTATCCAGCCTCAAAAATTGGTCATGTATCTTGTTGGCAATAAACTTGGCATAGTTGTATTTGACAGCAGGGGGCTGCCCTGGGGTAAAAATAGACATCATAACCAGTATGGTTTCATCAATATTCCCACTTGTCTTGAACCCCAACACAAAAGATATCATATCAACAACTAATCTACCCATTTCAGTGAAAGAGGCATAGTGAAAAGGAGGTGGCTCCTTAGGCTGGCGATCTACTCTCATGAAAACTTTAGCAATTCTGGTTATCTCTGAGCTGGAGAGTTTGGGACCTTCATCCAGCAAGTACTTCATGGTAAGACGAAACTGGAGGTGGGTTGGTTTGAAGTTCAACATTTGATTTATAGAGTCAGGAGTAATATGAAAAAGGGTAGTCCCAGATGGACTCTTAACTGCCCTGTTTGTTGGCTCATATTTCTCACAACAAAGGTGAATGATCTCAGGGAATATATTCACAAAGGGGAGTTAGTATCTGGGTAGATTTGATTCCCAAATTCCATAGACATCATTTTGATTTAAGTAACTATTTCTGAGCTCATAGAATGCTTGCAGATGGTTTTGGTAGCCTACTAGGTCTTGGATTAGATAGTCTCTATCAGCCAAGGGAAAATGTTCCAACTCTTTGTGGGGTGCATTAAGGGGAGTGATGTTCAAGGCCACTGGACCTTCCATGGCTAAGCTCTGTTGCCTTTAAAATTGGAAAATTTGACTCTGTGCAAACAAAATGGGTAGAACGATGGCTCTGTGGATTTCTCCAGGATTTTCACCGTTGAAACTGGTTTGTTGGCTTCAATTTAGCTTGATGGATTGAAGTCAACTAGATAAATAGGAGCTATGGGCTTCTTTGGCACAATGGGCTTCAATTGTGGGCAAAAGGAAGCTTTCGGGGTTTCTTGGAGAGCTTGCAGGGCCGAACGAGCTCAATTTTAGCTCACTGTGCGATTTTGTGGTGAATTTAGCAAGACAAAGGTTCTGGGATAATTTGGGCAGCAACACAGTATTTCCTTTTCAAATTTATAGGTGATGTGGGCAATTTTATAATGAAATCCAATAAAAACAAGGTCGGGTGCAATTGGTTGTAAATACCTATTTTCTCGGTGGAATGGCCGATTTACAGGTGACCAGGTGGGTCGAGGGGCCGAGCTGTGTAGTGAAACTGCTGGTTGGCGGACTTGAATGGCGAAAATAGCCTTTTGCACGTAAATTCGCATGCACAGGTTGCTTGGAGAAAACTAAGGTAAATGGTAAAAAACAATGTTTTCACCCCTTTTTACCCAAAATTTTGACTTTGGCGGGTTTGGGGCGCTTTTTTTTATGACGTTAGCATGACGTCATTTTTTCATGTAGCGGGGTACGGATGTTGACATGGCAGGTGACATGGCATATGACGTGGCATATGACATGGCGGGTGACATGGCGAGTGACATGGCAGGTGACATCATCAGGTGACGTGGGCATGACGTCAGCAGGGAGGTGGGCGAGTGGTAAGTGGTATTTCCCACACCACTTTTGGGGGGATTTGTTTCGGGGGAGGGGCCTCCGAATACAACAGGCACTTGACACGCGTCCTCGGTACAACGGAAGTATCGCCCGTCCCCCGAACACTATCGTTCGACAGGTTAAGGCTTCTGAAATCGCCAACCACCGTCAGATCTGGCAACGCCGATCGAACGGTTGGTGGGTGATGGAGGTGGCGATAGGTTAGCAGTGGGGGACCCACTTTAATTTTTTGCGGATTGTAATGTTTTTGGTGTATTTTCGGACTTTGGGTAAATGGGTTTTTTAGGGAAAAAATGCGGTTTTTTGGCTATTTATTTAGCTAGAGGCCAAACAAGTCCCGATGGGCACGTGGAGGGTTGTTATTGGTCTCTGGTGGACCAATAACTCCCTAGAAAAATTTAAAATATGGCTATAGTTAGCCAAGGGTCAGGGTATTAGATTTTTTAGGGATTTTTGTGTTTTTATACATAGTAAGGGAGGGGAATATACATAGGAACTATATAATAAGGTTAGTAGGTTAATATGATTATGTGGGATGGGTTTGTATGGTTTAGGCTAAGTTTTATAGAGTGAAAACTTAGGCAAGGGGGGAATGAAAGGATGAAAAGTGGTGAAGTTTAGGAAACTTTGGCAAAATGGAATAAGGACTTTTTACACAAGAAATGTGGCTTGTTTTGCCTAGGTGAAAACACATTTTCACTTAGCTTTTCTATGGGATGAATTCGTCTAAAGGTAATGAGCAGATCTCATTGCCCTTGGGGGGAATGTTAGTAAGTGTTTCTTAGGAAAATGGGTAGGGGGATTAGTCATGCTCCATTTGTTTTGTAGCCACCTTACCATGGTACCTTATGATTTTATGAGATGGAAACTTGTTCCAAAGGAGAAAATTGCTCACAAACCATGCTTCTATACCATCAAAACTGCCTACCCAACCTAGTATACCTATCATTTTCTCTTCATTTTCATTGGGTGCACTTGAAATAGCAACCCTGATTCTTCTCTTTTCTTTTAGCTGTCCTCCTATCTAAGTCTACCCTTATTTCTTCTAGGGCTCAGATTAAGCTGTTGAGACCCTTTGCTTCTCTACCTGACTACTTGTCTGCCAAGCTTAAACTGTTTGTGCAGACCTTTATTCTCTAGTCTAAGACAAGTAAATTCAAACATGATCTAGCCAGGATTAGACTATCTAGCTATTCATCAATTGTGACAAGAGTCAACCACATATACATAGTGAATTTATTCAAAATATGGAACCTTTGTAGCATGAAAAAGATGAACATATTTGGCACTTTTCTTGTCAATCATGAAAAATGAAACCTATTGGTATAGGAAGCTAACACTGGGTAACTCAAATATGGCTTAGCATGAAACTCTCTCATTATGAGTCTCTTCCAATAAGCATTGTTTGGCACATAGATTATGTTATTGAATCTAATTAGACCCTCACCCATGAGATGATATCCTTAATCTTCGCTACCTCATTGTAGCCTTGATTTTATTTGTTGATATCTCTCATCATGCTGCCCAATTTTTTTTTATCTTTTCTTCGAGATCAATCCAATAAGAAATTATGGCTACTAAATGTTTTAATTGCACCCTCCTGTTGCATCCATCTACTACCTTGTTTTCCTTTACCTTTATGTATCTTATTTAAAAATAGAATTCATTGAGCGTGACTGGCCATCGATCTTGTTTTGCATTTAACTTGCATTGTTCAAATGAATAATTTAGTGCTCCATGATCAGTTATCAAGGTAAATTTTATACCACGGAGGTAGTATCTCCACATATTTAGTGCATGGATGATGGCATCCAATTCCAAATCATGAGCTACATAGTTCGCTTCATGTTCATTTAATTTTGGTGACTCATAGCAAACTACTTTCCCCTCCTACAACAATACTCCACCAAGCCCCTCTATGCAAGCATTTGTGCAAACCACAAAATCCTTACCCAGATCTTCAATTCTAAACACTGGTGCATTAGTGAGAAACTCTTTTAACTGCTCAAAGCTCATTATACATTTGGTTGTCTACCCAAATTTCTTTCCTTTCATCTACAAGGATGTATTAGGGTGGCCTATCTTTGAGAATTTCTTGATGAACCTCATATAGTAGCCTGCCCAACCCCATGAATGATCTAATCCATTCATATTCTCCAGTGTTAGCCACTCCCTCATTGCCATGATATTTTTGGCATCAACTGATATCCCTTCCTTGGAGACAATGTTACCCAAGTAATGTATCTATGACTGGAAGAATGCAAATATACTAAGCTTTGCATAAAGCTTGTGTTCTCTCAATATTTGTAGCATTGCATCTAAGTTGTTTTCATACTCCTCTTCAATCCTTGAGTATATCAATATGTTGTCAACAACGAAAATCACAAAATTGTCCAAATATGGACACAACATGTTGTTCATTAAATTATGAAAGTGGTAGGGGCATAGGTAAGCCCAAATGGCACTAACAAAAACTGAAATTTTTTATATTTGATCTCACATGTAGTCTTATAAATGCCTTCTTCCTTGATGCACACTTGATGATACCCTACCATCAAACCGATCTTAGAGAAGATTATTTATTCCCTCAACTGGTCAAATAAATCATCAATTTGTGGAAATGGATATTTGTTTTTGATGGTCACTTTATTTAGTTGTCCATAATCTATACATATTTTGAGTGTACCATCCTTTTTCTTCGAGAATAGGACTAGTGCTCCCCATGGAGACATAGTTGGCCTGATGTAGCCCTTATCCAACATATCCTCTAGTTGTAATTTCAACTCAACTAGTTCAGGTGTACTCATCCTATATGGTGCCTTGAATGTTGGTGTTGCTCTAGCATCAATTCAATAGAAAAAGAAACCACTCTGTTAGGAGGTAATCCAAGAAATATTGTTGGAAATACATCTGCATATTGTTGTATTATATGATACCATTTCTGATCCAGATGGATATTGGTTTCCACCCACCAATTCTTCTTGTACCCCCACCATTGTTTCTTTGAGTTTTTCAGTTTCCTTAATTGTAGCACAATTTACTATTTTTAGCAGTTTTTTGGGTTCTAAACTTTCGGAGCCGTATTGAGGCCCTAAATGACATTTTTTGGCCAAACTAAGAGCAACATAGGACCATGGACCAATGTTTCTCACTCAAAAGTTGTATTCCTTGGATAGATCTTTCTAACAAGGTATTGTGCGTGTCAAATGAAGATCATATGCCAAAGTTACAACCCCATGAAGTTGATGTACCAATTTACCCAAACGGGGCCCATAGTTTGGTGCATCATCTCCTAGGGTTAGGTTTTTGGATGTTTAGGGTTTTCCATTGTTTCTAAACAATAAATAGGCCTTCACACCTCATTTTAAGACAGTTCAGAGGCATGTAGTGACCACATCTCTCCTCAGACATAAGCTACCATCGCTTGAGCTAGTTTATTTCCATTTCTGTTTGTAAGCGTATTTCAGTATTTTACATTAATGAAGTGAAGTATTATTTATGTTGCATCTCTGTATTTGTGGTTATCTCTGTAATTTTTTGCATTCCTATTTAAATCTGGATCAGTGGTATTAGAGCGGTCTCCTCTTTCTCTGTTTTTCTTTTCATGTCCCCAACATGGTCAGGATATAAGGAGATAGGGCTTGAAACAGTTGAACCTTTGCAAGATCAACCTTGCAAATCCCGACAACCTCCCATGGTAGATGAAAAGAAAGACAAGAGGGTAGGAGATCCTATGAAAACCTTGCTCGAAGAGGCCCTTGAGCGACAAAGGAACACGATGATGGACAACTTTTCCCAGATCCTTTAGTCGTTACCTAGGGGCGACACATCTACTTCCAACAACTACTCTGGAAGCACCACACCCTTTAAGGTATAAGTTAACTTTGGCATTCCCATATTTTGGGGTCAGATAGATGCAGACATTGTAGATAAATGGTTAAATCTGCTAGAAGGGTATTTTTCTATTCATTATTTTTCCGGCCGGGAAAAGACTACTTTCGCTCTTCTCAAAGCTGCCCCCCCACGTCAAGGACTGGTGGGAAACCTACTGTGAGCAGAAGGATGAAATTACAGCCTCACTGCTTTCAGCTGCACCCACTCGGAATTCATTCCAGAATTCCATCAAGGAGCAGTACTACCCTATCAAAAGCTATGAGGATAAATACATAAAGTGGACCACATTGCGGCATGGAAGGAACCAAGACATGTCCGAGTTTACCAATATTTTTCATACCCTTCGCACAAAATTGGGTATCAAGGATTCTGATCTACATTTGGTACTCAAATACTGTGGATACGTACATAGGTACATCCAAGACAATATGGAGTTCCTGGACATATCCTCACTCGGCACAACGTACTGATACACTGTCAGGATTGAGCAGAATTTTAAAGAGAAGAAGTGAGACTTTGGATCTGCAAATCCAAAGCAAGGGAAAGGCACCCCCAAACCGCTAAACAAAGGACAAAGCCAAGGTAGGGTGGCCTAGGAAAACCCGCCAAAGCCACAAGCAAAGAACAACACCATGAAGTCAAAGAAGGACATAGGAAAGTGGTGTGAGTTCCATAAGAGCTCCACTCACAACACAAGTGAGTGTCAGGCCAAGTAGTCACTCGTGGGTGAGCTAAAGTCTTCGAAATCAGATGCATGTTGTGACTCTGAGTCAGAACCCAATAAGGGGAATGACAAATGGAATCAGATTATCGATGTAGAGCCCAATGCCACCATTGCCACCATGAAGATCGAGAAGGAGGAACCCGAAGATCCAAAGGAGGAGGAGCGCCTCTTCCACTCCCAAATTTGGGTAAAGGGCTCCTTGATATCGTTCATTGTCGATAACGGGAGCCAAAAGAACCTAATTTTGGTAGAGGTCATGAAGCAGATGGGCTTCCCAACCATAGCACATCCACAATCATACACCATCAAGTGGCTTCACCAAGGACAGGATCTTCAAGTGATTCATCAGTGTCACCTTCCATACAACATCAAGCCCTTCATGGATGAGGTATTGTGTGATGTTGCTCCCCTTGATGTTTGTGATGTATTATTAGGCCAACCATACTTGTGGAAGTGACATGCTATGTATGAGTTAAGGCCTCGTGCTTTTATTGTTACTTTGGTAAATAAGTTGTATAATATACCAGAGGTAGAACCACCTACCGCCATATCTTTGGTTACTACAAAACAATGTAGTAATCTCATTTCCAAAACCGGGAAATTTGTTTTCCTAATGATATTCCCTCAAGGAAAGAAGAAGATGGTAGCCACGACCTCCAGATAGGGCCCCTCTGCATGAAAACTATAGATGGACAAGGTCGTGGAGGAGTACGAGGACTTCTTCACCTCACTCGAAGGGGTTCCTATGCACTGTCATGTCAAGTACTCCATCAATCTAACCCCAGGTGCATTGCTACCCAATGGACCAATCTATCGGTGCTCTGTTCAAGAGAACGGTGAAATCAAGAGGTAGATTCAGGAGCTGTAGCAGAAAGGTCACATTCGAATGAGTTCATCACCATGTGGGAGCCCGATCGTGTTGGTACAGAAGAAGGATGGGACTTGGAGACTCTGTATTCACTATCAGGTGCTGAACAAGATCACTGTCGAGAATAGGTACCCGATCCCATGGATTGATGACCTTATGGACCAACTTAAGGGGGCAAGATATTTCAACAAGATTGATTTGAAGTCAAGATATCATTAGTTACCAATCAAACCCTCTAATGTGTGGAAGACTACCTTCAAAGCTAAGGAGGGCCTTTTCGAATGGTTGGTTATGCCTTTCAGGTTGACAAATGCTCCTGAAACCTTCATGAGGATAATGGATTACATCTTGCAGCCATTCACCAACTCATTAGTAGTGGTATACTTGGATGACATCCTGATCTTCAACTAGAGTTGGAAAGAGCACCTCCACCACATCCGATAGGTTCTCCAAACACTACGACAACACAAGTTATGTGCCAATTTGGAAAAATCCACTTTTGGCATGACCCAAGTTCAGTATCTGGGATACATTATTGATGAACAGGGGGTGCATGTGCCTCCAGCCAAGATCCAAGTCATTCGAGATTTTCCATCTCCAACCACTCTGATAGAGCTCCGCAACTTTCTGGGTCTTGCCAACTTCTACCGCAGGTTCGTGTTGGGATTTTCTTGTATCACTTGGCCCTTAAGTCAAGTCACCAAGGGAGGAGCAAACTCAAAATTCTTTTGGTCTGAATCTCAATAGAAGGCATTCATAGAATTGAAACATCACCTCTACTCAGCAACAGTGCTCACATTACTAGACTCGCAACAACCATTTGAGATCGAGACAGATGCCTCCGACTATGCTATTGGGGCAGTCCTTACTCAACAGGGGCATCCAGTGGCATATCACAGTGAGACACCTTCAGACATAGTCTGGAAGTATCCCACTTATGACAAAGAGATGTATTCCATTGTGCAGCCCTGCTGACAATGGGAAGCATTATATTTTGGGGAAGGAAGTTGCAGAATGTTCGCCATCAGACGTGGTCCACATACCTGCAACAGTTCCATTTGAATATCAAGTATAAGAAGGTCAGCACCAATAATGTTGCAGATTGCCTCAGTGGACCATCGATCATGGTGTTAACCACCATTCTCAACTCTTATGGGCACGAGACTTCTTATTAGCCACTTCTCTACAAAAGCGACCCAGAATTCGGCCATATATACCAAACACCCTTGGCGGGTCAACATGTTCCATATTTTCATCTCAAGGATGCCATGTTATTCAACCTGGGTCACCTTTGTGTTCCTTCAAGCAAGTGTGCCAAGATGATTTGGGAAGCACACTACAGTCGGGTTGCTAGGCATTTCGGGGTCGAGAAAATGGTGGTAGTACTGCAGAATTATTTCTATTGGCCAAGTATTCAACAGGATGTCGGGAAGTACATCAAATCCTACACTACCTATGCCATTTCCAAACCAACCATCAAGAAGCAAGGCCTCTATACTCCGTGGCCTACCCCTAATCGACCTTGGGAATCCATCTCCATGGATTACATGTCAGGCCTTCCTTATACTAAGCATGGAAATGACTGTGTTTTTGTGGTCGTCGTTAGGTTCTCAAAGATGGCCATTATGGCGGCCTGCAAGAAGAATATCATAGCAAAAATCACTGCTAAACTCTTCTTTTAATGAGTGTGGGTACACTTTGGGATCCCATAGTATATCATCTCAAATTGGGATAACAGGTTCCTTAGCACATTTTGGTCCAGTCTCTGGTCGTTGTTGGACACCAAACTCACTAAGTCCACAGCCTTCCATCCCCAAACTGATGGCCAGACAGAGGTTGTCAATAGGATGATCATACACATTTTGCACATGTACAACTCAAAGAATCCTCACACATGGGATGAGAACCTCCCCTATGTTCAACACAGCTATAACTGGGCTCTCCATAGCTTGACTGGCCACAACTCTTTTCAGGTGGGCTTGGGATTCCAGCCACTATGTCCCATTGATGTGGCCATGCCATTTACTGCTACTCAGGCATATTTGGCTCATGTCCAGTCCGAAACAGATAAGACAAATAGCTTTATTGAGCACATCCAACATATCCACCAGTAGGTCCATGACATTATGGAGAAATCAAATGCCAAGTATAAGCAATGACATGATCAACATCGGGTGCCACACAAGTTTCAGGTAGGCGACAAAGTTAGGTTGAATTTGCAAAAGGAACACCTTACAATAGCCTATCAAAAAATTAGACCACTCTGATATGGTCCTTACACCATTACCAAGGTTGTGGGAGACAATGCATTTGAGTTCAAAATTCCCCCTTTCCTTGGCTTGCACCTCATGTTCAATGTGGACCGCCTTCAGCCATACTTTCCACCATTACTAGACACATCCGACATCACAGAACAACTCACACCAATAGAGTTAAATCTAGATTGCATGGAACAAGATGAAATTGATTGAATCATGGAAATGCAGATCAAGAAAACTCACTAGCAGAAGATCCAACTGTATCGAGTTGTCAAAGCAGACCAACTCCTTCACTAGGGCAAGTGGCTCACCAGGGACCAAGTTTAGTAGAAGTTTCCTCATCTCATTGAGGAACTCAATGCAATGGGGACCATTGCCTCCTCAGGGGGGAGGAATGATCCAGGTGGATATTGGTGGCCACCCACCAATTCCACTTGGACCCCCACCATTGTTTCTTTCAGTTTTTCAATTTCTTAATCATAGCACAATTTACTATTTTTAGCAGTTTTTCGGGTTTTGAACTTCGGAGCCATTTTGAGGCCCTAAACGACATTTTTTGGGAACACTGGGAGCAACATGGGTCCATGGACCAATGTTTCTCACTCAAAAGTTGTATTCCTCAGATAGATATTTCTAACGAGGTATTGTGCGCATCAAACGGAGATCGTATGCCAAAGTTACAACCCTGGGAAGTTGATGTACCAATTTACCCAAATGGGGCCCATAGTTTGGTGCTTCATCTCCTAGGGTTAGGTTTTTGGATTTTTATGGTTTTCCATTGTTTCTCAACAATAAATAGGCCTTCAAGCCTCATTGTAAGACAGTTCAGAGGCATGTAGCCGCCACATCTCTCCTTAGAGATAAGCAACCATCGCTTGAGCTAGTTTATTTCCATTTCTGTTTGTAAGAATATTTCGGTATTTTATATTAATGAAATGAAGTATTATTTCTATTGCATCTCTGTATTTATGTTGATCTTTGTAATTTGTTGCATTCATCTTTAAATCCAGATCAATTTCATTAATTTTCTCTCCCCTTCCTCAGCATTAGCATTAGATTTTTCATCAGTAGAAATTTGCACAACAAATAAATGGCAACATTTCATGTTGCTTCTCTTGGCTTGTAGAATTGTGATCAACATCACTAAAGTAGAGCTTCACTTCCCTTGCAATATCCTTCTTTATCCATGCTCATATAGGCACTCAATTTATTTTGGAAAATTGTCAACTTTGGTCCTATGTTCATACATCCAATCCATGGCCAACAATATTAGTTGTACACTACCAATGGTAGCAGGTTGAGGTTTGCCAATATTGGCATTCCATTCAATTCAATTGGGCAAGCCTTCACCTAATATTCAACCCTCTTCTTTATTCCCATGGCTAATTAAACTAAAGAGGATTCCTCTTGTGGTTCTCGATTCAAATGACATTGTTCCAACAAGCATTGGGCTAACATAGCTATAATTAGAACTGACATCAATCAAAACAAAAATAGTTTGATTTCAAATCCTACCTTCCATCTCTATTACGGAAGCCTAATGATTTTCCTATCGATTATCTAGTGCCGCATAGATCCTAGGCATACCACATGCCACATCTCCCATAGATTTCACTTCCTATGCGTAGTACAACCTCAAATTAGTGTGTCTGTGTTGTGGTAAATCCTTCCTCAAGTGGTTTCCTCCACACGTCCAACACATATATGGACCCTTTCCATGACTCTTGGCTCCTTCTTCAGTAAAGTGTGTTTTTCAATAGTGTTAAGCTTTACTTGACTCTTTTGAGTAGAAGGGGCTACATGTGATTCATTAATTTTCTTCTGCCTTTTGCCTTTGAATTTGACACTTCTCTTAGACTTCCAATCATATTTAAATTATGGCATGCACTTGGATTGGACATAGAGTTGTTTCAACTTTTTAATGGCATCATTAATGTATGAGGCTCATGTATCTCAATTCGATCTATGAATAATAGAGGAAGCCCACTAATGAACCTTTGACATTTTTCCTGTTCATGTTTAATATATGGTACACATGTCAGTGATTCTATAAAATTAGTGGTGTATTCTTCATTCGACATTTGTGCCATTATGAGTTCGTAAAATTATTTTTCCTTGTTGTCATAGTAGTTGTTTGATAGATATTTGTCTTTGAAGAGCCTTTCAAATTCGCTCCATGCTAGCCTCTCTTCAGTTATTCCCTTGACATTCTTCAAATATTCCCACCATATGTCTACTTTTCCCTTCAGACTATATGTGGCTACCTTTGATTTCATGTTCTCATAATATTTATGGATTCTAAAGAACTTTGTCGTTCCAAGCATCCAAGCTTCTGCATCTTCAGATTTCTTCATTTCCCCATCAAACGTGATTGGTTTGGCCTTCTTAAACTCCTTGTACATGAGGTCCCTTTCTCTATTTATCTGATGGTGATGATGAGAATGGTGACAACATCTTAGGTTAGTAGAACTAGAATGTCTACCATAATTATGACCATAAGTGCTAGATCCCCTCTCTCGGGTACTCAGTGGTTCATTCTCTCTCACAGTATCTTCACGTTCTCTCTTGTGCCTCTTCTTGGACCTACTACCATTTTCCCTTTTTTTTCTATTTTCTAGTTCCAAAGGGCTCTACCTATCTCTATGACTAGCCCCCAACTCATGTTGCTTCTGCCTTTGTAAGCCAGAGAGACTTTGCAATATGACTACATTTACCTAATCGGCCTTTCAGTATCTTCTTTACAACTCATAATCTCAGGCCTTAGACTCCTCAAGGTATCCATTAAATTAGGATATTTTGACCCTCCCCCTTAGCCAACTGATCTTTCTTCTTGCCCATGTTTTGGGTAGTCATAACTATATTCTACTATCTTATTGATCATTTCTTGTTCATAAGGATTTATGGTGTACCATCCCCTACTATTCTTGGTGATATTCATCTTATATTATGTTCTTTAAATCACACACCACTATTAGATACATCATAAATAAACACAATCATGACCATGAACTTGTTTTTATGGGGTTGCCCCTATGAACTAATTGTAACAAAACAAGTTAGTTTAACACATCCATGTTATTCAACATCAAGAAATACACATTACCTCGTCCGCATGCATATTCATAAAAAATATACCAGTAAACACATATTTCTAGCTTGTTGATACCCTTAAAATCTTATCAGTTTTTAGTACCATGCTACATAACGTAAGCACAAGGTAAGCACAACACTCATACATGCAATCAATCAATCACATACTAGCTTTTAACACCTAAACATTAGTTTAGTTAATTTTCTGAAAATCAATATGAAGGAACCCTATAGTTACTTGCCCATGATAGATCCCATCTAGTCCAAGCGTTGAACCTAGATACTCTCATACCACTCTATAACACACCCCCTTCCAAGTTCCATCAAAGCACAAGTTAGGAGGTGATCACTATGAAGACCTAAGATCCAAGGTAGCATTATGAAAATGGAGTCTAATTTTTTTTTATCATTTTCAACTTCCTCAATATTCAAATGGATGAATTCACTTCATTCGTATTGTAAAGATAAATCCAGTGATATAAATTTTATCTCAATTTGACGTATGGATCAAGAGATATGGCCATTTGAAAATGAGCAAGTCAAACAGTGGCACATCATCACCTTGCCACATGAACTTAATGCATGATTTGTCAACCCATTCATGGCATGGGTCCTCACATATAATGCACACATACATATATTTGAAACCATGACTTATTCACACCCAGAGCGTATTTATATGTGTGTGTGTGTGTGTTATGGGTGTGAATAAGTCAAGGTTTTGAATATATGTATGTGTGTGTGTGTGAATAAGTCAAGATTTTGAATATGTGTATGTGTGTGTGTGTGTTATGCATGTGAATAAGTCAATATTTTGAATATGTGTGTGTGTGTGTGTGAAAATCCACAGACTATCACTTGGCAGTAATATCCTTATTGCCTAGGTTTCGTTACCCGACCTTTTTCATTATTTGCTTCCTCTGATTGCTCCAGTGATGGCCTTCTGGGTTGACCTGTATGGTGGGTTTTCAATCCACTAATAAAAGGATAAATAGGATCACGTGTATGCCACCACATCCCAACATTACATCACTCCTTACCCATTCAAGATGTGCCTCACCTCCAAAAATACCAGGGACCAACCTTTGGGCTTACATGTCCCGATTGGTCCTGTCCCATGCACTATCAACACCACTGGTTTATGCATAGCTTCCACAATTACATAATATCCTAGATGATCCATGTGGATATTGGTGGCCACCCACCTATTCCACATGGACCCCCACCATTGTTTCTTTCAATTTTTCAGTTTCCTTATTTGTAGCACAGTTTACTATTTTTGGCAATTTTTTGGGTCATGAACTTCCAGAGCCATTTGAGACCCTAAAAGATGTTTTTTTTCTTTTTTCTTTTTTTTTTTCTTTTTTTTTTCTTTCCGGAAAACCGAGACCCAAATAGGGCATAGACCAATGTTGGTTATTTAGAAGTTGTATTCCCCGGATAGATATTTCTAACGAGGTATTGTGCGTGTCAAATGGAGATCGTATGCCAAAGTTATGACCCTAGGAAGTTGATGTACCAATTTACCCAAACTGGGCCCATAGTTTGACGCTTCATCTCCTAGGGTTAGGTTTTTGGATGTTTAGGGTTTTCAATTGTTTATCAATAATAAATAGGACCTTGAGCCTCATTTTAACGCATTGCAAAAGCTTGTAGCCACCATGTCTCTTCTTAGAGATAAGCCACCATCACCCGAGCTAGTCTTATTTCCATTTTGTTTGTAAGCATATTTCAGTATTTGATATTAATGAAATGAAGTGTTATTTCTACTTCCTCTTTGTGTTTGTGGTTATATCTATAATTTTTTGTGTTCCTGTTTAAATCCTAATTAGTGGTATCAGAGCGGTCTACTCTTTCTCTATTTTTCTTTACATCTCCCCAACAAGGTCGAGATATAAGGAGTTAGGGCTCAATCTGGTTGAACCTTTGTAAGATCAGCCTCACAAATCCCGATAGTCTCCCATGGGAGAAGAAAAGAAAGACGAGGGGGCAGGAGATCCTATTAAAATATTGCTCGAGGAGGCCCTCAAGAAACAAAGGAACGCAATGATGGATAACTCTTCTCGGATCCTTCAATCGTTTCCCACTGGCGACGCATCCATATCTAGTAGCCACTCTAGAGGATTAACTCCTTTTAAGGTACAAGTGAACTTTGACATTCCCATATTTGAGGGCCAAATAGATGTAGATGGCGTAGATAAATGGTTAAATCTACTAGAAGGATATTTTTATGTTCATGATTTTTCTAGTAGAGAAAATATTACTTTTTCTCTTCTCAAAGCCGCCCCCCACATCAAGGATTGGTGGGAAACCTATTGTGAGAAAAAGGATGAAAGTACGATGTAATTCCCCACTTAAATCTTATCCTACAAATTTTGTTAATGTTTACATTATCTAAAAATATTGAGAAATATAGGTCTAATATAAAATTCACGATTTCCATTATTTAAATTCTCCACTTACCTTCTCAAATTGAATATTGGGTAGAATTTGGTCTCCTTCCATTATTTCAAAATGTTATGTATTCATTTCACAATACCATGGACCTCACATTTATTAAGAGGAAGACATGGTCCTCTCCATGTAATTACATTTCACATTTCAAAATGTCTCTAGCCTTACTTGGAGAAGAGAGTCAACTATAGGGATGGTGAGAAGTGAATGACATTTAATGGAGTGGTGAGATGGAGAAGGAAGGAGGTATAAAAAGGTAGGGGAAAGGGAGGAAAAGGGGGAGTTTTTGGGAGGTTTTGCTTAGGATTGTGGGGTTGGTTGTGATTGTTTGGACTTGTTATGATTTGGGGAGACCTTGGAAACCTATGGAGGTTTCTTGGGTTTGAGAGGAGGAAAGTATTGTTATCTGGTTTTGCACATTCTTCTTGAGGACACACTATATTTGGTTGGACTTGGGCACGGAGGGCTAGGGAACCTGTGGAGGTTTCCTGGGCTAAGAATTTGTTTCCTAGTTGGCTGGGAGGTAAATCTGATTGGGTCGGCAAGAAGGAGCGTCAGCTGGAGCTTTAAGACAAAGGTATCATCATCAACCGCCGGAACAGGTATTTTTCCATGGGCTACTCTTGTTAAGTTGATATCAATGGAATGTTCACCTTAATTTATGTTGCTTATGATAAAATGATAAGATGTTAAATGTGTAAAGCTTTGTGAGAAGGTCAACAAGCTCCTTTTATTACTTTAAATTAACTGGAAAATAGATCTGTTAGTGTATAATAGATTGAGGCTCTAATAATAGGAATCGGGTTCTTACACATGGTATCAGAGCCAGGTTAAACCTCTAGGACCTATGGACCCTTATTTTGGCTTCCTTCTCAAATTGTTAATTTAATTTACCTCCTCTTTCATACTCTAATCTGACCTTGTAGCTGTTAAGCTGTTGTGGTTAACACCTTTGGCATTGTCTTTTGAGCTGAAACTAGAAAATGTCAGTTAAATATCATTCATTCAACACATAAAATTATTAGTTACCTAGCAAAACAATCAATAATCCGTCTTCAATCCCTTTTTCTTATTGAAGTGGAAAGGAATTGAATCTTTAATATTCCTCTATACTGTCACCGTAATGAGTTAATTCTAGAGTACTGCTTTACTGATAATGAAGTTGGCTTGTATATATATATATATATATATATATATATATATATATATATATATATATATATATATATATATATATATATATATATATATATATATATATATATATATATATATATATATATATAGATATATATATATATCATCAGAGTTTATACTGTGACATTCCGAAGTAACAAACTTTGTATATTTCAGAGATGAGGATATTCGATTATGCTAGACTTTAGAGATTTTCAAGGCTGCAAACTGCTACAGGAGGTCATCCTTTAATGCTATAAATATGCAATGAACAGACTTCAATAGCCACAGGGATCTGAGGAAATTCTAGGCTGCTAATTACAGAGTTGTCCACACAGTTTCGTCCTAAAAACTAAAACAATGCTGCAAGGAGGATTGGTTGTTGCACTAAAAATCGTCCATTTTAAGCTTGGAACTTGGGCTCTTGTAAAAATGGAGAATTGTTAAAATAGCATATTTTCAAAACCTAATAAAACTCATTGTGTAGCCAGTTTTGACTAGATGCATAACTTTAAACGATTTGGATTTTGAATTGAAAAGAAAATCTTTGTTGAAAAAGAAATAAACAGGGACAAAATATGGCCATTGACTGCTCTTTGACCTATGCTCACACTAAAAGACTGTGCAGTTGTTCTTATATGCACATATTCAGTCCCTGCTCGTATATCTGGTAGTCTTACGCGTGAAAGAAATCCAGCTGAAGCCTATGGCAGCGGACAAGTATACAAGCTCTGTGTTCAATGACAGTTAATGATGTGTTGGGCACATTATTCGATCACAGAGCATGCAATGGTTTTAATTCTACTCTATTTCAACTTATCCTATCTAGCATCATAATGCAATCTGTAGCAACTCGTGAACCTCACTTTTATAGCCATAAGACTTGCAAATGGTAAATCTTTGAGTTCAACTCTAGTGGCACTTATGTTATGAATATAGTTCATAAGAAATGAGACCCTTGAAATGGAAAGATAGTTGGTGAACCAGGCTTATATTGTTGATGTTTCACATTCCTTAGAAATCAAATTGTTCATCGTATAGTCTCATCAAATGAGGATGGGGATTGTTCAATGTTTTAGCCATATCTACATTCTGGATACTAGAAACCAAATTTTCATAAATAAACTGAACACAACCACCATCATAATTGAGCCTACAAATGTTAGGTTGACACAAATAGGGCTCTTCCATTAGTAAATAGAATCTAACATGAGCAATTTGAGTACCATGGTCAAGTGGAACTAATGATCGAATAATCTGCTTTGCAAAGAGGATAATCAATCTGTTTAAGGCAAAATATAAGTGTTGGAAAATAAAGAAGATAAACACTTTTAGGCTGCTTCATTTCCAACTTATTTGGCATGAAGTGGTAAAAATGATTATCTCTGATTGATAACCATACAATTGGTCTAGATTGGCCTTTGTGGTGATGTGGTGATGCTTGCTACATAGACTAGTGATGCAAAATATATGTGTACCTTGAAGAAAGGACAATGACACTGTACACCCAATCAAGATATTTTTTTAGATGGACAAGTAATTTTCGATGGGCATTCCTTTCCACACAGTTTAATATTACTCAGTGTCATCTAGAGGACAGGCAGACATTACAGTTGATGTGAACAGGAATAGTTTCCAGGAAAATAGCTTGCCTATAGTTAACATTTCTCAAGTTAGGAAATATCACAGCCAGTTTTTTAAATATTATATTAATGTTTGCAAGATCCTAAATCTATATCCTTTCTGTGCCATCACCTATCCCAAAACCTTCAGGCATGTACCATCATTCATGGATGGTTTCGACTTTCTCTTAAACCCTGCTATTGTTGATGCTGCTTCTTCTCAGTTATAGCATTTTAGCTAACTTAGTCATTGCATTAGAGTTGGAGATCACAAACTAACGAGATCAAATGACAAATCCAAGAGTTGTTGTATCAAAGTGTTCCTCCCTGTGCAGGAAATAATGACGTTCTAGGGTTCTTCATGTTGACTTGCCAAGCAATAAATAGGAATCATTTTTAATATTCATAACCTTTTTATATGTAAAAAGGAAACTAATCACTTGGGGAGAATGTTTGTCATTAAGAACACATTAAAGACATAGATACTTGGATAGAATTATATCTAAATGAGTAGTGAATCATTCAGGATTCAATTGCAACTACCTCGTTGATGGGCATAATAGATGCTAATTCCAACTATAACTTGATGATTTTATCATTATTCTTCAAAGGCATCTTCATATTTACTAAAATGTAGACTAGAATATTTTGTAGACTCTTTTCAATCATTCATTGTATGCCATTTAGACAAATTGTACTTTTAGAAGTCATTAAACATTTGGCTTTTTCACCTTTACCAATACAGCTCTTTTTGACATTTACGAGCCATTTAGGATTTGGATTTTTGATAAGAGTGAGTGATGATTTTCCTTGGTTACTCCTGAGAGTGGCTCGGACTGAGATAGTGACACTCCCATTGTTGGTCCTGATGTGTTTGTACAGCGGATGGATATAAATGACCAATCAATGATATTTGAAAATGCATCATTTATTTGACACATCTCATGTGGATCAACATTTCCAATCCTCTGGCACATGATAACATATGTTGTGGCAGAGTATTTCCGCACAGTTTGATAGCCGTTTGAATAATAGGAAGCCAAAACATCCACAGGAACAGTTGTTGCTAGAGGTTCATTCAGCAATTCAATACCTAAGAGCATACTATTGTTACTATATCTTCTCAGAACACAGTAATAGCATCAAGACCTTGGATTATATTCAATGCACTCCTCTATGAACACATTCAATGATTGCTACTTAATGTAATTACTTGTGACAATCCATAAATATGTGCATTGGGAAATTTGAGTTCCTATATCTCTATCCTTAAAAATCAATTTCTAATGAATTTCAGTCTACTAGACAATCAACAATCCGATGTAAAACCCTCTTTTCATGGCATATAGAAGAACTGGAAGCACAATCTGCATGCTACATACACACCCCATTCACCTTTGGAAATTTCATAGATAATTAAGTAATAAACTTAGGTATGCAATGCTAGGGATCTCAAAATATGAATAGAGAATTCAACATGAATAACATGCAGACACCCACATAATTGTGGCAGACTTTGCCATACTCTTGCCAACATTTATTCCACAACCTTGAAAACTACTTCATCCAACAATTTACAATGTATGCCAAAGTCCTAAGATGGCCAATAGCATCAACTATTGTTCAGATCATGATAAGTAGATATGCACTCGATCTGCACTCAGAACCTAACCCTAACTGCTAGGAAACTGAAAAGCTTGTACTCCTGTCAAACCTGCAGAAACATGAATGCCAGAAGTAGAAACACATTAATCTGAAAATTATGCCAGCTTGTACAAAAAAAACAAATCACTCAATCACACACCTATCTTCTATATTAATTGAAAGAAAATCTAAACCCCTACCTTGAATTTATTTTACAGGCGAATAAAAGGTTAGGGAATCAAAAAAAATAGCTCATCCAAGTGACGCACATAGGCTTGGAATATAAAAAAAACCTCAGCCCAATCTACTTAGAATATTGTGCTCATCCTCCATGAATAAGTGACCTAGAATATAGTGCTACTCTCCTAAAGAACTGTGCCCTAGACAAAATCTGGAAAGTCATCTTATCCATCTGCTTTTCTTAATTTAAAATAGCATCTAATGAAGGATAAAACAGTTCCTAAATATACCACTGAAAGGCACTTTCTACAATAAGAAAAAGCCGCACCTGAAAACAACAACTTGCTAAGAATAAATTCTGCATCTAAGAAAGATGCATGCATGCATCTCTATCTCAATTACATATCTGCTTCACCTCCATCAATCATGTCTCTTCTATTGCTGCACCTTCACTCCAGGTCTCACTATTGTGCACAGAAACCAAGGCAAGTGCCATCTGAGAGCACCAAGGTTGGAGGATGATCTTCTAAGCACTGTTGTATTGAAGGAGAACAATGACCAAGCAACCAAATAAAACTAGCACTCCCTAGCACTCCCTCCTTGCAAGGAAAACACTCTCCACCAGACCAAATCTCGACTTTCACATCTTGATTCTCAAGAACCATCAATATCTACCTCCTTTTTTCAAAGAAGACTTTTTCAACAACTGCATGCTTTGAATCAGTTACTATTCCACAGTGGGTTATGGAACAGTTTCGTAGACATACAAATTATCGTTGGAAGGTTTTGTCATACAAATTATAACACCCCTAGTGCATAGCAAATGGAACAGTTTCTTAGACATACAAATTATCGCTGGAAGGTTATGTCATACAAATTATAACACCCCTAGTGCATAGCAAATGGAACAGTTTCGTAGATATACAAATTATCGTTGGAAGGTTCTGTCATACAAATTATAACACCCCTAGTGCATAGCAATTGTTCTATTGCTACTGCTTTTGGTTAGTTAATTTTGCACATTGTGATGTTGATTGGGAGATGATGTTTTCGATATGTTACCACCCAAACTAGCAAAATTGCCAAGATCTCTGTAAACTGCTAAGATGGTACACACTAGACAAGTGTCCACTGTCACCTTGAGGCTCGGCAAAGTCTCCAATCTCCGCTTTGAGGTATGTTATGAAGCTCCACGATTTCCTCTTGCAGCGATACAAACTATCATGATGACATCAAGATAGTTATATCAATGTAATAATTTAGATTTTCCAATGTCAGATTTAGCTCTTCAAGCAACCAAAATCAAAATTCTGTAGCAGTTTCAAGCATTTCATACATAGATAGTAAATAAGCATTTCATACATAGATAGTGAATATTCAACTTCAAACTCAGTGAAAATGATGAAAGATGAGAATAAAAAAATATTTGTCCCCTATGACAGCAAATTCAAGTTTTCAGAAAAGGAAATAAGACTTCGATGCAAGATTCTATAATTGATGCCTTTTCATTTTTCTTTTTAAAACATGTTTTGGAAGTTGCTACGTAATAGTATTATTTAATTTAAAAATAAATAAACATAAAATAAACAATTAATTGGATTGAGATTAAGTGATTTATTAGTTAGATGCAACAGTATATGGTTAAAGGATATTTAGTGAAGAAATATATTTTAATTATTCATCTCAAACAGTTTAGATATAGTATCATCATTTGTTCACATTTAAATGGAAAATATTAATGATATATATATATATATATATATATATGTTTGTGAGCCTTCCTTATATACTACTACTTGAAATAAGATTAATGGTTTATTGGTGAGTACACAAGAATGGTTCAAAATTTCATTTATATGAGTCTTTTGGAAGCCACCAAGAGCGAACTAATATTCGAGTATATTAAACCAACTCATTAATTAAAAATGTATAGGTTGTATAAGAAATCACATATGAGAGGATTTAATCAATGCTTGGGAATCTTCCCAGTACTAATAATGCTTGTTTACAAGCATAGTGAACACACTTATGACTATCATGTATATGAGTTAGCTAAGAGGAACAAGTCCTAGGATGGATTAATAAGTCTTAGATATTGTGCAGATTTTGAACAAATCAAAATGGTGAGGACGCGAAGGAACCAAGGGCTTGGGGAGTCTTCACAAGGACCTCATTCAAATAACCCATTACCTTCACCAGAATTGACTCTCATCCTGCGTTCCCTGGAGGCAATTAATGAAACCTTAAGGGGACGCCAAACAAATGAAATGGAAGGGGAACACCCTTCATCAGGGTTAGGGAACCCCGAGGGATCTAGAGACTATGATAGAAGACCTCCAGTGGAGGACATTACTAGGGAGCTCCAGAAGATTAAGCTCCCAGAGTTTGCAGGGGGTCGTGCCAGTGAGCGTGTAGAAGCCTGGTTAGAGGGGAT